>PVJS01016781.1:25512-37150 GCA_004027185.1 Glis glis
ATATATATATATATATATATATACACAATATATATATATTATATATATATGTGTGTGTGTGTATATATATATATATATATATATACATACACACAAACATATTCTTAACGGAATAACAAGAATATTTATAGCAATTACAATCCTCGTTTCTGTAACTGGTCTCGTGGCCGTAGTTGGTACTTATAACTACCTTCTTCTACTACCCATTCTGTATTTCCTCTACCTTCAGCCAGCACTTCGGCAGGTCTTGGTTCTTTACCCGGAGGGGTGACCCACACCTTCATTCCTGGAGGGTCTGAGATATTTGCCATCCTGTCTGGATTAGGTTGTTGCAGTTTTCCATTGATTTTAATAACAGGACATGGCAATACTAGGAGACATCGTAAGGGATCTCCTGCTTTCCAGGTATACTTTTCCTTACTCTCATTGTGGAGTAGTAGTCCAATTTCCCCTTGGTAATCTGGATCAATAACCTCAGCCAGCACCATAACTCCATTCTTAGCCTGTTGACTCAAAGGCATGAGGAGCCCAAAGTGGCCAGGGGGAAGTCTTAACTTCCAGTTTAGTGGAATCATTGATGTGCCTCCTGGTGGAAGCATTCCTGCTTCTGGAACTAAGATCTGGAGGCCAGCAGAACATAAGGTTGCAGGGACAGGAAGCAAAAATTTTCCTAGTGGGTCATTAGGGGTAATGGCGAGTGGTACCATTCCCGTTTCCACCCCTTGATTCCTGGACCCGTGAATTCTGGCTGTAGGGGAAACAGTACCATAGAGCGGACGCTGATTTAGAGAATATACAGCCTTCTGGAGAACCTTGCCCCAGCCTTGCAAAGTACTGCCACCTAGCTGACGCCGTAACTGAGCTTTCAAAAGGCCATTCCACCGTTCTATCAAACCAGCTGCTTTAGGATGGTGAGAAACATTGTAGGACCAGTGAATCCCATGAGCATGAGCCCATTGCTGCACTTCTTTGGCTGTGAAGCGAGTTCCTTGGTCAGAAGCAATGCTGTGTGGAATACCATAGCGGTGGATGAGGCATTCTGTAAGTCCATGGATGGTAGTTTGGGCAGAAGCTTTACGTGCAAGGAAAGCAAATCCATACCCAGAGTAAGTGTCTATTCCAGTAAGGACAAAGTGCTGCCCCTTCCATGATGGAAGGGGTCCAATATAATCAACCTGCCACCAGGTTGCTGGCTGATCACCTCGAGGAACGCTGCCATATCGGGGGCTCAGCGTTGGTCTCTGCTGCTGACAGATTGGGCATTCAGCAGCAGCTGTAGCCAGATCAGCTTTGGTGAGTGGGAGTCCATGTTGCTGAGCCCATGCATACCCTCCATCCCTGCCACCATGGCCACTTTGTTCATGAGCCCACTGGGCAATGACAGGGGTGGCCGAGGAAGGAGGCTGACTGCTGTCCACAGACCGGTTCATCCTATCCACTTGGTTGTTAAAGTCCTCCTCTGCTGAGGTCTCCTTTTGATGGGCATTAACATGGGACACGAATATCTTCACATTTTGTGCCCATTTGGAGAGATCTATCTACATACCTCTTCCCCAAATGTCTTTTTTGCCAATCTTCCAATCATGTTCTTTCCAAGTCCCAGACCATCCAGCTAAACCATTGGCTACAGCCCATGAATCCGTATATAATCGTACATCTGGCCACTTTTCCTTCCAAGCAAAGTGCACAACTAGGTGCACTGCATGAAGTTCTGCCCACTGGGAAGATTTCCCCTCACCACTGTCCTTCAGGGATGTCCCAAAGAGGGGCTGCAGGGCTGCCGCTGTCCATTTTTGGGTAGTGCCTGCATATCGTGCAGCACCATCTGTAAACCAAGCCTGAGCTTTCTCTTCTGTCAACTGATCATATGGTACACCCCATGAGGCCATAGGTTCACACTGGGGGACAGAAGGCACTATAACAGAAGTAGGACCCACGGGCATCTGGGCCACTTCTTCATGTAATTTGCTTGTACCTTCAGGACCTGCTCGGGCCCTATCACGTATGTACCATTTCCACTTGATAATGGACTGCTGCTATGCACATCCAACTTTGTGGCTTGATGGATCAGACAAAACCCAGTTCATGATGGGCAGCTCAGGTCGCATGGTAACCTGGTGGCCCATGGTTAAGCGTTCAGTCTCCACTAAGGCCCAGTAGCAAGCCAAGAGCTGCTCCTCAAAGGGAGAGTAATTGTCTGCGAATGACAGCAGGGCCTTGCTCCAAAGTCCCAAGGGCCTTTTCTGCGATTCACCCATGGGGGCTTGCCAAAGGCTCCAGACAGCATCTCTATCTGCCACTGATACCTCTAGTACCATAGGGTCTGCTGGATCATAGGGCCCAAGTGGCAGAGCCGCCTGCACGGCAGCTTGGACCGCTGCAAAGCCTGCTCCTGTTCTGGGCCCCACTCAAAACTAGCAGCTTTTCGAGTCACTCGGTAGATAGGCCGGAGTAACACACCCAAGTGAGGAATGTGTTGCCTCCAAGCTTCCTGATCTTCAATACCCATTCACCCTTGCTGAGGTATTTAAACCCTTTGGCCTGTAAGTCTTTTTGTTATTTTTGCAGTCTTAATGTCTTTTTATGGTTTTCAGCGACGGGCCCACTCTCCACCTCGTGATGCCTCCATCCTAGGAAGGTATCACTTGTTCTTAACGTAGACGCCCAGGGTGGCTGCAGGAGGTGTGGGCGGGACCCATCTGCTCTCCAAGTGGCCTGGAGAGAGGGCTTTCTTGTGACATATATTTCCTTTTATTTAAATGAAGTTTCTTTGGTGATAGCTAGAATATAGTATCAACCTAAGCATGTTGGGACCCCAGCCGCACCCTGCCACACACACTCACACCCCTTCCAAACAGCAGGAGCAGGTGGGACTTTATTTTTAATTGCCTAGGTGAGTTATTTGAACTTAAGGTGGTGTCTGAACCGACTGCCTTTGCTTTTAACCTGGAAGAACTTGCTGAGTTTTTAGTTTGATGATTCTTCAAGAGTGAAGAGCTTTGAGTTCTGATCCCAGCTCAGCACACATGATACATGATGATTTTCTTTTTTTTGCGGTACCGGGGATTGAACCCAGGGGCATTCTACCTCTGAGCTACACCCCCGGCCCTATTTTTTATTCTTTATTTTGAAACAGGGTCTCACTAAGTTGTGGAGGACCTCACTAAGTAGCTGAGGCTGGCTGTGAACCCATATCCTCGGGTCTCAGCCTCCCAAGGACTGGGATTACAAGTGTGCGCCACCACACCCGGCACATGATGATTTTCAAACAGTTCTGTGGTTGCCACGGGTGGGCGGTTCCGAGTCGAGGTGGCTTTCATTTGTTAGCCTGGGCAGAGAATTTGTGCTGAGGCAAGCATTTAGAAGTTTATTAATGAATCCGTGTCCAGAAAGAGACATGGATTCATGCTTTCTGTTAATTTCACTTGGATATTTGTGCAGGAAAAGGCAGGGAACTTTGGGATTTAAGATCCTCAGGTTTGAAGTCAGCTTTCATTTTCAAGAATGAAAGGTGGCTATTGACCAAAGTCTAGGTTTCAGGAACATTATTTAATGTGGTGTGTTTGTTTTATATATTATTAATTCATTTGGCAAATGTATTGGACACCTGCTATCTCCTGGGCACTATGGGGCATGGTGGGGGCGGGGTGAAGCAGGTGGGTGGGTCTAGTCCTAGCCTTCTGGAGTTTACTGAGTTTACTGGTTTGATGCGGGAGTCATTACTAATAATTTATATAAGCACTAAAACTCTCTGCCTCCCCAAGTGTGCATAAGGTGTGTGGCATGAAGGAATTATGAACATGAAGACTGTCTTATGTTGTGGTCCAGTTCCTTCCCTTTCAGGGAAAGGAGGGACCTACATCCCTGACCACATAGCAAGTCGAGGCAAAGCCAGCTCTAACGTCCCCAGGTCTTTGAGTCTCAGCCAGCGTTTTGGGTTACATTCCTGCAGGAAAGGTTTTACACAGCAAGGCTAGAGCCATGGGGAGGGACCTCCTTATCCTTGCAGAAACACCTAGAAAGGAAAAGATAAACCTCAAGGGGTCTTAAGCCACAGACCTCACATGGCCCGATTTTCCATGCAGATTTACCAGGAGTACTTTTTCTGGGAGCTGAGGAAAGAAAAAAATCTAGCCATTTCTGCGAGGAGTGCTGTGGAGCTGGGGCGGGGGGAGCAGTCTCTGGTGAGGGGAAGAATTTTCCCAGGCAGGTGAACTCGGCGGGTAGGCAGAGGTGTGGAGGCAGGGCTTTGCCAGGTCCAGGAGAAGGCTCTCCTCTGGGCTAAAGGGCAGCGCCTGTGCAGAGGGGATGGAGAGTTGTGAGCAGTGAGCTTGGGCAGCAGCTGAACTCTCAGATAGCAAGATGCTGTGTTTCACCTTCTCAGAGGAGTGGCTGCACGAAGCTGGGCTTTCGGAAGGTAAGCCTGGCTCCATGTTTAGAGGAACTAGGGGTGGGGAGACTTAGAGGCCTTACATCAGGGCCTTACTGTGGTTACTCAGGCATGGGATGAGGTGGTCCTGGGACACAGGCAGTGGCAGGTAGGCCATTCCGAACTTGTATAGTGAGTGCACATCTGTGAAAGTGATACACCTGGGTTAATCTCTAAACTTTAGCATAGAAAATACAGTTTATAGTGATTTTTTTAGCCATGTCTAGATGGAGCCTTCAAAATAATTGTGAAGCTTGTTGAGCCTCTGTATTTTATCTTATAACGCTTTTTGAAATTGTTGAGAACCAATCAAAAGAGAATGTAGATACTAAATGTCACTGCGTTTGCTTCCAAAACTCAAGTGCTAAGTTGAATGCCATTGCATCCACTGTGGCAGTATCGCATTCTGCTTTCCCTCTACGATAAAGTTTGACCTTTGAGAGCCCGGAATCCCTGTGGATGAGTGGAGAGGCTGGGTCTGTGGGGAGAAGGAGAGCAGGGTGAGAGGAGCACGCACTGAGGCTTACTGCATTGTCTTCTCTTTGTCTCCCTAGGAATATAAACAGAAGCTTGCGCGAGTAACCCAGGTCCGCAAGGAACTGAAGTCCCATATTCAGAGCTTGCCAGACCTCTCACTGCTGCCCAACGTCACAGGGGGCTTGGCCCCACTGCCCTCTGCTGGTGACCTCTTTTCAACTGACTAGGACAGGTGTCATGCCCCAGATTCCCATCTGTGCCAGAGAGAGGAGGACAGGTCATGGTTGGAAATAACCTTCGGCCTCTGGTTGTGTCTCTTCTTCACCTGGCCCTCCGCCTCAAGAAAGAATCGTGGACTCTGATATCGGATTCTCCTCTCCAGCCTCTCATCTCGAGCACAGTTCAGAACAGTGGCAAGTGGAATCCAGTTTAGATTCGTATCTGCAAAGAATATGGACTCTTCCTCCCACTTCATGTTTTCATGCCCGTTGGTTTTCCATTCTTAGCTCTCTCGTATATCCAAGAAGTTATGAAAATCATGTGTACTTCTGGAAGTTTTCTAAAGAATCTAGTCCCTGTGGCAGTGTGTGTCATGGAAGCAGCACCTCCGTACTGAGCTGGGCTTGTCCACATTTGGCACAGGCTTCCACTGAGGGGCTCTTTCTGCAGACGTTGACTTTCCTGGCTACCATTTGCCCCAAAAGGTTGGTGGCACAACCATTGGTCACCTTTGTCATAAAGAGTTTGCCAAATTGCTAGCCTCCCTCACCCTTACTTCTGCTACTGCTATGTAGTCAAGGTTAGGTGTGTTCATTCTGTGAGGAAACCAGAGAATCTTACAGTAAGATTCAAAGTTGATGTGGGGTGCAAAGTCACAGTTCAGAGACAAAATGACAGGGGTCACAAAGCAAGTTACTTGCTTGGTTCCTACATACAACCTCCCCATGCTGCACTTCTCAGGGCCCACCCACTGCCATAGAGCATGTGCCTACAAACAGGACCCTTTTGGCTCCTGGTGGTTGTGAGGGTAGTTGTTAGGGATGGCACTGGTGGGCCCTGAAAGCTGAAGGCTCCACACAGGCGTGCTGAGCCTGGGCTCTGCGTGGTGTTGTTTTGGCCCTTTTGGGAGTACGGCACATGCTAATTAATTTACTGTGTGGGTGTGTGTCCGCAGTATGGTGACTAAACTTGAACATCTCCCCTGCAGAAGGGACACTGAGCATGTCGACTGTCAGTTCGCGGCTGCGTGTGTCAGTGTCTCAGGTGAGAAGGAGCGTTCGCATCAGATGTTGTGGAGCAGCTCATCTCGGCAGGGGGAGGGGAGGAGGGAATAGTAATTTGGGGTTGTAATTCTATTATCATGCCAGCTGACATTATGACTAAATAATGTAGTTAGAGGTTTTTTTATCTTGTGTATAGTAAAGGTTAGGCCTGCTCACTGTAAATCACTCTAATTTGGCGGGCTTATTTTTGACATTGGAAAGGGCAGAAAACAATTTGCCCCAGTAGTGTAATAGGAATTATAGCCCGGAGGCTGAAGTCCTAAAACTATAAAAAGGAATTCAGTGACGGGGGCTTGAGAATCTCCATTATTTTGTGTTGCTGTTTTCAGGACCACCAAAAATCACATGTAAAATTACATGTTCAAACATAGCCTGTGTTTCACCAAGTACTGCAGGCCCCCCTTCCTGATGCTCTGCTGCCCGCCATGAAGTGAGAACGAGGAAAGTCACACCAGGTGCTCGGTTTCCCTCTGCGAAGAACCTCGTAGTGTTGACCCTGTTTTTCAGATTTGAACGCAGGCTGTGCTGTTGGCTATTGACACCTTGTGGTCTGTCACTCTTAAATTAATGAGTCTATAAAGTTTTTCTCCCAGAGGCCACGGTGCGGTAGATAACTTCACTGAAATTGCAAGATAAATTTTAGTCTTTGCTGTTTGTGCACATGTCACGCGTCCTCCCTATACGCTGTGCTGCTTTAGTCTCACATACATGAGCTTGTTTCTGGACAGACCCACTCGGACCCTCGGCTTTCACCAAGGAAGTAAAGTTTTACCAAACACAAACCAGCCAAAAGACTGTAGTAGATACTTGCTCTGATCAGCTAGGTGAAATCGTACAACGTAATGAATGGATTTAGCCCACTGCTATGTTTTATCCACCCAAGTCTTTGACCAGCAATCGGTGCATAATTATTATAGCAAGAGCAAGAAATGAACCTGTAGCAATTATGTAAATGAGTGTGTCTGCCTCTTAACACCTGTTACTAGTGAACTTCCAGTGAGGAAGTTAGTTTTGTTTTAATGAAATGCTTTTGTTTTTAAAATCTTAATTATCCTTCCCTCAGCCTCCCAAAGTATGCTTGCTTACTTCGTTTAATTTAAATGAACCTTTCTCGTCTGTAAGAGGTGATCTGGCGGGTGGGGTGGGTGGTTTTTGGTTTTGTGTTGTTTCTTCTTAGGATATTCACAGGCCTCAAAGGACCTTTCCTTTAGGTCATATTCCTCAGAAAGTCTTCAATCTTCCTTTGTTTTTGTTTTGTTTTTCTTAAAGAATATTTTTAAAGCTTAAATTTGTATATTAATTTAGGACTTTATTTAGAAGTATAGGCTGTCATTGGTGGCAGCAGTATATTCTGAAATGTCTCATAGATATATATTTTTGAATAAAGATGGTGTTGTTGAACAACGCTGCGTGATGTTTCTTTTCTGTCCTGTTCTGGAGAACGCAGGGCTTTCTTTGTCAGCAGTGGGTGATTAGTAATCACCAATGGAGAATGTGCTGTCTGCACACAATCTTGTCCCTCAGGAGTTTTTGTGACTGTTAGTGCCACATAAATACTCAGCACTTACATAGTGTTTCTGGTTCTTTCCGGGGGCTTAATTAGCTTTAATTAGCCAATCCACACAGTACCCAGGAGAGGTGCCATGGTAGTTTCATCCTCATTGTACAGAAGTAGAACTGATGGAGAGAGGTTAAATGACACTTTCCCAGTACCACGTAGCCAGTCTCTGACAGATTAAAACTGGGAAGTTCTTTGATTTCAGCGCTTTTGTTCACACCACTGGGCCTCCTGAGAGCTATTTGATTTTGGCAATCCAGTGAAAGCCACTCTGAACAGTAAGGAGAAGAAAAATGCTAGATAATTGCAAACCGGAGTGGTGTGTCTGTTAAAAACATCTTTGTGGGTTTCCTTTCTCCTTTTCCCTTTTATTTTCAGTGAAAGCATATTGACTGGGTATTGTTGGTTAAAACTCTCAAAATAATAGGAAAATGGTTTGACGTAGGTCATTTTGAAGCAATTTTGATAGGTTTGGAAAGATAGTTTCAACCTTTCCACTGGGGGAAGGCAGCATTTGCCATAGTGGGGTTACCTGTTTATCACACCTGTGACCAAAGTCCAGTGTTAGGAAAGTTGCGACTGCATTACCCATGTTCTGTTTTAAATATGAAGGTTGAATGTAATATGTGAATCTCAGGAAACAGGATCTCCTGTGTCCCCAGGTTTCATGGCCTAGTTAATTTCTTCTCTCCTACGTATAAATAGCAAATCCATAATTCCTCTGGTTTAATTAGCACTTGAGGCTACAGAACGACTCTGAGGTCCTCAAAGCTAAAGATGGGGCTACCCAAGAGTTCATGAATCTGTCACGATGCTTAACTTTTGTGATTAGAGCCATTAACTCCCTGTGACCTTCGTGGGCTCGGTACTTCTCTCTCCAGGCCTCAAGGTGATTGTGTGTGTACGTGTGCTGGGGATTGAACCCAGGGCCATTGTACCTCTGAGTACACCTCCAGCCCTATTTTATTTTTTATTTGGAAACAGGGTCTCGCTGAGTTGCTGAGGCTGGCTCTGAACCTGTGATCCTCCTGTCTCCACCTCCCAAGTACTGGGATAACAGGTATGCACGCACCACCATGCCCGGCTCTGTTTTCTTATTTACGAAATGTGGTGTTGGACTAAATTATTTCCAGGCTCCCTGCTGGCCCCAAAAGCTTATGATTGTTGTGTTGCATCCAAAGTCTTTGAGAACTCTGGATGACATATCCTGGGTTCCCAATAATATTTATTAGATAAGTGAATAGTGTCCCCATCCTGCCATACGCATTTTCATGAATCCTGGAGAGAGTGGTCTGTCCACAAGGATCGGGACCAAGAGACGGTGCCGCGAGCAGGAAGACGGGGTGAGCACAATAGCTCACTGGGTGCGAGCAGTCTGCGTTCAGTTTATTTGGGATCTTCAAGAAAAAGCTATTTTCTAGCCTGGTTTTCCTCTCTCACTTTTTCCCAAAATAATTCATCTGGCTAAACTCATCTCTCGCCACCACCTCTGCAGGGTTTTCCATTTAAAAGTCATTCTTCCACTCTGAAGCAGAGATTCAATTAAGAATCCATTATTCTCCTGCACAGTAGGTTAGGATTCATACAGCTTTATGTAGCATGGAAAGCCCAGTTTGTCCAATTTTTTATTTTTATTATTATTATTATTTTTTTTTGTGGTACTGGGGATGGAACCCAGGGGCATTCTACCTCCAAGCTACACCCCCAGCCCTATTTTATTCTTTATTTTGAAACAGGGTCTCACTAAGTTGCGGAGGGCCTCACTAAGTAGCTGAGGGCCGGCCACAAACCCGAGATCCTCTTGTCTCAGCCTCCCAAGTACTGGGATTACAAGCGTGCGCCACCACGCCCGGCCAGTTTGTTCAATTTTTTAGACTGAAATAGTTATATTTTGCATTAAAAATTCATTCCTACTACTGGTTCGATAAATATTAAAATTAGGATGAATCAATTTATCTAATTCTTTTTTTTTTTTTTACACACAAGAGGCAGCTGCAGCAAGTGAAAACTGTCTTCTGATCTCCTCTCACTGTGATGACCTTGGGCAGGTCACGCAGCCCCCAGACCCCTGGCTGCTGCTTAAAGGAAATTACTAGGTTAATGAAGTAACAACCTCTGAAGTCCTTCCCAGGTCTGAAATCCTATGACTGGGCTTCCAGAGTATTTCTTCCTACAGAGAATCTTACTAGTAAACTTGTTCCCTGTATAATATCCTCCATAGATTATTTATTGGTGGGGGGAGGATACTGGGGATTGAACCCAGCACCTCACTAAGTTGCTGAGGGTCTTGCTAAGTTGCTGAGGCTGTCCTCAAACCTGTGATCCTCCTGTCTCAGCCACCCAAGTAGTGGGATTACATGCATGTGCCACTGCTCCCAGCCTCCATAGAATCTTAAATGCCAGTTATAACTTAGTTATGAGGTAGATCAAGCAATTACAAACATATCTGTTAATACTTTGAGATGTTTATAGAAAAGGACCTAGTGCCATGACGGGGGCAAATTAGGGGCTCAGTGGTGGCTGTTACCATGTTAAACGAATGCAGAGATTTACATGCATGTGTAACGAGGTTAAAATCGATGTGTGTTGGAGGCAGTCATAGATTCCCACTTACTTATGGGCGCCACCCTTAGAGACCCCTGATGATGGAGGGTGGGGGTGCTGGGAGAAAGGAGAGGAGGAGCCTTTGAGGAGGCCCACGGAGCCCTTCTGAGAGGGAAGGGCTGGAGCTTGGCCATCCCTCAGGTGAGGACTGTCACCTGAGTTTACATGGAGGTAGTCAAGGACCTGTGATCCTCTTAACCCGCCCAGCCACGGGTGAAGAGTTAGAGGGAGGAGGAGGGTTTGGGGTGAGGATTCTTGTGGAAAGAGCCATGGTTGTGTTGGATCTCCACCAGCCCCTTCCTGCAAGGGAGGGAAAGGGCCTCCACGGAGTCAGCATGTGCTCCCGTGGGCAGGCCATGCAGTGGACTAGACGGACTCCCACCAGGAAAGTCTAAAGGGGGAGGTGCCAGCGGCTGGCTAGGTGCCGAGGGGATGGAGCAAGGGGAGGTGGCTGAGCTGGGTGCAGCCTCCACTACTGGAGTCCTTCAGGGCAAAGGGTACAGGTGAGAGCACTGGCCTGCGTCCTGGGGTGCTCTCAGCCTGGCCAGGAGGCAAGGGTCCCTTGAGGAGGTGACTTCAGACTGGCAGTGCTGGGGAAGGGGCAGAGCAAAGAGCCAGGGAGAGGGCATCGCCCAGAGACCCCTGATGATGGAGGGCGGGGGTGCTGGGAGAAAGGAGAGGAGGAGCCTTTGAGGAGGCCCACAGAGCCCTTCTGAGAGGGAAGGGCTGGAGCTTGGCCATCCCTCAGGTGAGGACTGTCACTCACCGCCCTGTCCCTGGAAGGGTCAGAAATCTTAATAAACAAGGGAGACCCCCTTCTCTGGCACTGACTTCCCACTCGCAGCAGGCCCAGAAAAGCCTCAGGCCCACCTGATAAAACCTCTGCATTATGGGATTTCAGTTTCAGACGTGTGACTATGGATTTTTTTTTTTTTTATGTTACTGGGGATGGAACCCAGGGACATTCTACCTCTAAGCGACACCCCCATCCCTGTATTTTATTCTTTTGTGTGTGTGTGGTACCGGGGATTGAACCCAGTGGAGTTCTACCTCCGAGCTATACCCCTGGCCCTATTTTTTATACTTTATTTTTGAAACTGGGTCTCACGAAGTTGCGGAGGGCCTCACTAAGTAGCTGAGACTGGCCGAGAACCCGGATCCTCTGGTCTCCACCTCCAAAGTACTGGGATTACAAGCGTGAGCCACCACACCCAGCTTTATTCTTTATTTTATTTATTTTGTATTTTATTTATTTATTTATTTATTTATTTATTTATTTATTTATTT
>PVJS01016782.1:0-37048 GCA_004027185.1 Glis glis
AGAGAGCTGAGGCTGGCCACGAACCCGGATCCTCCGGTCTCCGCCTCCCAAAGTACTGGGATTACAAGCATGCGCCACCACGCCTGGCCACCTCTCCTATCTTAATGAGCATATGAATCGCCTGGAGATCTTGCGTATATGCAGATTCTAGTTCATGAGGGTTGGAGTGGAGCTAGAGATTCTGAAGTTCTAACAAGGTCTGATGAGGCTGATCTTGCCTGTCCACGCATTTCAAGCAACAGGGCTCTCTAGCCATGGATGAAAATCAGCTACAACTAGAAAGAATATTTTGGCTATAAAGAACTGAGAATTCACTCAGAAAGCTGAAGAAAATGTACAACCTGTGATAGAACTAAGTCTGAAGCCAGGTCAATGAAAAAAAGTCTCTTCCCCATTTTGTACCTGTTCAGTCCTCCTCCTCTTCTGCCCAGGTTCCTCCCCCTCTATGCCAGCAGGTGAATATCAGATTGGGCATGGGTATGGGGGATGTGTCTATTTTTAAAATAGCTCTTAAGGGGTTCTGTTGCACACCCCTCATTTGAGAGCCTGAGTTCCACACACTGACCTCTGCCAGCGCAGTAACATGTACGTGCAAAAGGCATTGGTTTGTAACTGTCCAGTTTCACACTCAAAACATTTTGCCTCTTTGCTCTGAAGCTGAATGGCTAACTCTGAAGTTTCCTAGTCTCTAAAAAACTATATCATTTAACAGGAAAACTTAGAGAATAATAAAGCTGATGATATAAGGAACTGAGTATATCATTAATGCTCACAGTAATCACTGAAGATAAGTATTTTTCTGTAACCCTCATTTTACTAATAGTAAGATTAAAACTTAGGGAGAATAAGAAACTTGCACAGGTTACATAGCTAATAAGAGCTAAGGTTCATCTAGTTCTAACTTCCATACTGTTAACCACTCTACACAGAAACAACTATTTTGCAGCCACTGGTGAATCTGAACTACTGGGCAATGTCTAAGAGTACAGTCACCCCTCCACGTACATGAGGAATGGGTTCCAGGACCCCCCATAGGTACCAAATCCTCAGATGCCCAAGTCCCTTATAAAATGGTGTAGTAATTGCATATAATCTGCACACATCTCCTGTATATTTAAAACCCATCTATAGATTACTATTATTGTACTATATCTAATACAGTAATATCTAATACAATATAAATGCTATAAATTATACTGTAATCTTTAGGAAATAACAAATGACAAGAAAAGTATTTAGCACAGAGGCAATCTTTAAAAAATACTTTTGACCAATGATTTCTTGAATCCTGCAGATACAGGAGAGCTGAATGCACTTATTTTCTCAAATCTTTGCCAGCAAAAAATATTAAACTTCTGAATTTTGCCAATCTGATATATCATTATAGTTAAATTTTATTGAGAACTGAGAATATTTTCATATGCTTAAGGGTCATTTATATTTAGTTTCCATTAAAATGTGCTCATAACTTCTTGCTTTCTTCTATTTGGTTGTTAACTCTAAGTTTTGGAGAGATCTTTATAAATCAGCATTTACCAGACTTTTATCTGTGATAGCTTACAAGACTCTTCCCCAGTTTGTCTGGATGTTCTGACCTTGCTTACGATGCCTTTGCCATGTAATGCATTGCTGTCTTCTTTGAATTGCTTCTGGGTTTTCAATCAGATAAGATAGTTTTTATCCCTCCTAAATGCTTGTATATTTCATTTTTTATTTTTATAATTTATTCCGAATCTGGAACTTGTTCTGGTGTATTGTGTGAGAAACAAATCTAATTTTATCTTTTTCCATATGGCTATCTGGTTGTTTCAACACTATTTATTTAAAAAAACATCTTTTTCTCACTGATTTGAGATGCCATCTTTTTCGCATACTAAATTTTTGACCAATGAAACAGTAAGAACAAAAATAACACGCACATAGTCCAATAGTCAAAAATGAAAACAATCCAGATATCCTTCAATGGTTGATATGAAAGTTCAAGGTAGAAAAACAAGAAGAATATTCAGAAAAAGTACAAGAACTGGATGAAAGGGGAAGGTATTTAGCCCTAACAAATACTAAATGTTATAAAATCTCTACAGTTAAAAATTATAGCAAAATTACAAATATGTTTACTGTTGATTCACAAATCCCATCTGTAGTCTTTCCCAAAATACAATGAAAAAAAAAGATGAAATGATCCAAGCATGAAAATATCACATCAGTTAGTGTAAGAGCAAATACATCCATCCAATGCAATGAGAAAAATCTCTATGATGTCTATACAGAGAGATCAAGGAAAACTACTAAATGAGAAGGCATGGTGCAGATTAACCCTTCAATATACTTCCTTCTTCAATTTAAATGGACAGTAAATGTATTATCACAAGAAACAATAGAAGGACAGGCCAAAAACCATCAGCATGGTTACCTGTAGAAGGAGAGGGAACAAAGTAGAGGGGACAAGATATTTCTTTTTTTTTTTTTTTTGCGGTACCGGAGATTGAACCCAGGGGCGTTTTACCTCCGCGCTACACCCCCGGCCCTATTTTTTTATACTTTATTTTGAAACCGGGTCTCACGAAGTTGTGGGGGGCCTCACTAGGTAGAGAGAGAGAGAGAGAGAGAGAGAGACAGGGAGAGAGAGAGAGAGACAGGGGGAGAGAGAGAAAGAGAGAAAGAGCTGAGGCTGGCCACAAACCCAGATCCGCCAGTCTCCGCCTCCCGAAGTACTGGGATTACAAGTGTGTGCCACCACGCCTGGCTCAGAAAAGGTATTTCTATGAATATATGTTATATAGTATTGACTTTGGATTTTCTTAAATTTTAACTTTAAATTCTTTAACTTACATTTAAATTTTTACTGAGGTAATTTCAGAATCACAAGCATTTGTAATCAACAAAGACATCCAATGTATGCTTTGCCAGTTTATACCAACATTAACATATTACAAAACTTTAGCATAATATTAGAACCAGTCTATTGATACTGATTCAATCCACCTATCTTATTCAATTTTTCCCCAATCCCCACCACCCATGCTAGCAAAGATCAAATGGGAGCCTAGACTTCTACTGAGGATAGAATTTAATATGGTTCCCAACACGCCACCTGGGTGGTATGAGACCAAGCAGCAGACCATATCTGCCATGCCTACTTGGCAGTAAGGGGTTCTCTTCTACCGTGACAGTGGAGACCACAGAGAGCTTGATTTCAGTCCCTACACAGTAAAAGGGCACTCTTCCCACTCCCACTGAGGTGGTAGCAGAGGAACCTAATGGAGAACAAGGACTTTCACCCTCTCCCAATGGGAACGTAATCGTGTCTGTAGAGAATGACAGGCAGAAATTCTACCACCCACCCAGATTCAAGTGCTGTCAATCTACAACCTTATATCCAGCAAAATATTCTTCAGGGAATAAAGAGAAAATCAAGATATTCTCAGATTTAAAGAAATGATAACTAAGAAAATGTTGTTAGTAAACTTTACTCTAAAAGAATGGCTGAAGTGAATTTTCTAAAAAGAAAGAAGACGATTTTAAAAAGCCAGAATACCAGAAAGGAATAAAGAATACGATAAGGCAAAATATGGGTAGACACAATAAGTTTTCCCTCTTTTCTTGAGTTTTCTAAATTATGTTAAAAGTTGAAGCAAAAATTATACTACCTCATGTTACTCTAATTGTACATATAGCAAATATTTAAAACAGCAATAAAGGGAGAGTAAAGAGACAAAGAGGAAGATAAAGTTTCTATACTTCACACAAACTGGTTAAAGAATGATACCAGTAGACCCTTCTAATTTATGCATGCATAAGTAATGGAGCACCTTCTGAGAAAGCTATACAAAGAGATATACTCATCATAGATAAATTAAAATAGAACTCTATTATATATTCAAGTAACCCAGAAGAAGGCAAGAAAAAGAAAACAGAAAACAAAAAGTAAAATGACAACTAACATAGTCATATTAAATGAAAATGATTTAAATATGCCAATTAAGGACAAAGATTAGTAGAGTCGATTTAAAGCCATGATCCAATCATGTGCTATTTAAAAGAAATTCACTTCAAATATAATGATATAAGACAAGTTAAAAGTAAATGTAAGAAGCCAGAGGTGGTGGCACTCACCTGTAATCCCAGTACTTGGAAGGCTGATATAGGAGGATTGCAGGTTCAAGGCAAGCCTCAGCAACTTAGGGAGAACTCTAGCAACCTAGAGAGACCATGTTTCATAACAAAAAATAAAAAAGGCTGGAGGTGCAGTTCAGAGGTAGAACAATCATACAATCATTAATCAGAGAAAAAGAGGAACTACTATATCATATAAAACGGACTTCAGAGCGAAGGATATTCCTAGAGCTAGAGAAGACATTTTATAATAATAGAAGAGCCTCTTCACTAAGAAGACATAGCCCAGCCAGGCGTGGTGGCACACGCTTGTAATCCCAGTACTTTGGGAGGCGGAGACTGGAGGATCCGGGTTCGGGGCCAGCCTCAGCTCTCTCTCTCTCTCCCTGTCTCTCTCTCTCTCTCTCTCTCTCTCTACCTAGTGAGGCCCTCCGCAACTTCGTGAGACCCGATTTCAAAGTAAAGTATAAAAAAATAGGGCCAGGGGTGTAGCACGGAGGTAGAATGCCTCTGGGTTCAATCCCCGGTACCGCAAAAAAAAAAAAAAAAAGACATAGCCCACCTAAATGTTCAGGTACCCCCCAAAAAGACTAAAATATACAAAACAAAACCTCACCAAACTAAAAAGAGAAATATACAAACATACAATTATATCTGGAGACCCCAATACCCCTCTCAACTAAGACAGAAAATCCGCAAGCGTATGGAAAAACTCAACAATACCAACTACAAAATCTAATAAAAACATCCTACGCGGTAAGTAGAATACACAATTATTTCAAGCACAATCAAAACATAAAACAAGATAGACCATTCTCTGTGAAAGAAAAGAAAAAAATCAATATTATACAGAGTATATTATCTGACCACAATGGAATGAAACTAGAAATCAACAACAGTAAGACAATAGGCAAATCTCCAGATACCTGAAAACAAAGTGACCCACCTCTAAATAATCAACAGGTCAAGGAGGAAGTCTCAAGGGAAGGTTTTGTTTTTTAAATGTTAAACTAAATAAAAATTAATAAAGAGCACATCAAAATTTGTAGGACATAGCTAAAGCACTGTTAAGAAGGAAATTTATAGCACTGAATGGAGAGGAAAGTCATAAATAAGCTCTCACTTCAAGAACCTAGAAAAAGAACAAAACAAATGCAAGGCAAGCAGAAAGAAGCAAAAAAAGCAAAAAGAAAAAAGCATTAGGGAAACATGGAGGGGGAGAACAATATAGTAGAATCTGAGAAACAACTAAATCAGAATTGATGTTTCAGGTCAAAAAAAATTATTAAAATGAAAGCATTGTGGTCACAAAAAAAATAAATTTAAAAAATTTAAAGGAAGGAAAAATAAGAGCAGAATCAATGAAATTAAAGTTAGGAAAACAATAGAGGAAAATCGTGAAACAAAAGCTCGGTACTCGTGGAAAAAAAAAATGAGCCTCTTGCAAAAATATGGAAAAAAAGAGACACAAATACAAAAAGTCACAAATCACCACTCCCAAGGGTAAAATAGGTACTGTCACTATAAATCCTGCAGCCACTGAAAATACAAGTAAATACCATGAACAACTTGTTCAGAAATTTGACATCTTACAAAAAAGACACCAGTTTCTCAAGAAATACAAACTACCGCAAGACACCCAATATGAAATACACAATTTGAGTGGCCCTCTTCCCCCCCCCAACATTTTGTTGTTTATTTCTGGCTTGGAGAAAGCTTTGGAATTGAAACTTTTAAACCAATTTTTTTTCTTTAAGCTTTTATGCGTGTGGTTTGTTCATTGTGTAGAAAGGTTTATAATTCAAATATTATCACAAAAGGGACTCCAATGACAATGGAGAACCCTCAGTGGTGCAAGGGAAGGGGTACAAGGGAAGGGGAAGGGTAAGAAAGAAGTGAATCTATGGAATTACTGTCATAAACAATGTGTATATATGAGATTATACCAACATTATTCTCAGTGCTACATGTGGTGGGGGAGGCGGGCGGGGGACACCAAGAGCTGTGTGCATGTATGTTAACACCACACTGATACTCATTGTGATATGAGACTACAATGCACCAATAAAAACATAAAAAAATAATAATAATTCTAATATTTAAGTTATTAATACATTTAACTTAATTTCCTTATTATATCTTCTTAAAAATTTGTCATTTCAAAACACCCACAAAGCCGGGCGTGGTGGCGCACGCTTGTAATCCCAGTACTTTGGGAGGCGGAGACCGGAGGATCCGGGTTCGCGGCCAGCCTCAGCGCTCTCTCTGTCTCTCTGTCTCTCTCTCTCTCCTTACTGAGGCCCTCCACAACTTTGTGAGACCCGGTTTCAAAAATAAAGTATAAAAAATAGGGCCGGGGGCGTAGCGCTGAGGTAGAACGCCCCTGGGTTCAATCCCCGGTACCGCAAAAAAAAAAAAAAAAAACCACCCACAAAGAAATCTCCAGGCCTAGATGGTTTCACTAGAGACTTCTAGTAAATATTTAAAGAAGAGTTAATCATAATTCTACACAATTCCTTTCAGAAGACAAACAGGAGCCAATACTTTATTATTCATTTTATGAAGCTAGCATTGCTCAGACAGCTATGTCAGACAAAGCAAAACAAAAATAACTACACACCAGTAGCCCTCATGATTACAAATGCAAAAATCTTAACACAACATTAAAAATGGAATTCATCAATACATAAAAAATTTCTACACTATGATCAAATGGGGTTTATTCCAGTAAGACTAGCTCATTATTCAATGGCTACTTGTGCTATTTTTTATTTTCTATAACCTTGTGGACTTTGTACCTAGTAGTTCTAACAATGGGTAAGGTTGCAGAGGTGATATCTCAAAAATAATTATCAATATCTCTTTCAGTTTTATCAACTTCTTGCTTTGAGGCACTATCGTTTGGCACATATTTAGGATCATCATCTCTCTGGTGGATTTATTCTGTCATTATGAAATATTCCTCTTTGTCTCTAATATTTTTCTTTACTCTAAAGTGACCAAATATTGATCTAGCCATTCATACTGCTTTTGATTGTTTTCATGGTATAATTGTTCAATTTTTTACTTTGAACTAACTATTCCATAAATTTGAAGTGAGTTTCCTTTAAGCATCTATAACTGGGTCTTGTTTTTTGTTTTAATCTGCCAAGCTCTGTATTTTGAATAGTGCATTTAGAACTTTTATTTTTA
The DNA here is from genome assembly GCA_004027185.1 of Glis glis. Lineage (NCBI taxonomy): Eukaryota > Metazoa > Chordata > Mammalia > Rodentia > Gliridae > Glis > Glis glis. The sequence goes on from PVJS01016782.1 coordinate 7,309, forward strand.
AGGTAATTATTGACATGTTAGTATTTAAATGTGTCATGTTATGTTTTGTCAACTTGTTTCCTCTGGTTTTCATTCCTTTATTTCTCCTTTTTTAACTGGAGGCTGAACCCAGGGGCATTCTACTTCTGAGCTACACCCTCAGCCCCATTTTGAGACAGGGTCTTGCTAAGTTGCTGAGGCTGGCCTTGAACCTGCGATCCTCCTATCTCAGCCTCCTAAGTACTGAGATCACAGGCATGCACCACTATGCCCAGCTTATCTGAAAATTTTTATGGAACTCTATCTTGTTTCTTTCAATGTTTGAAACTGTCTTTTTGCATAGTTTTTATAATACTATAGTCATTCTGAGTATTTTATATACACAAATTCTAACAGTCTGCTGATACACAAGCATTTTCTTACCTTGAGAGAAGCATGGAAACTTTACTTGCGCTTTGTTCCCTTTACCTTTACTTTTATTTTTAATATACTTTTATTGGTGCATTATAATCACACATGATGGAGTTCAGAGTGGTAGAGACATACATGTACACAGCACTTGGTGATCTTCCCCCGCATCCCACCTCCTCCCTCCCCTTCCCTGTATACGATATTGCGATTGACATTGATAATTTCATATATGTACACAGTGTCAACTGAAGTGTTTCCTTCATCAGGTCTCCCTCCCTCCACCACTTCCCTCTGCTAGGCCCCCTCCATCACTCCACACTGAGGTTTCTCCTCTGTTATCTGGAGTCTCTCTTGTATCCCAATTTTTGCCTTGCTTCCACATATAAAATATATGACCCTTCATTTTTTATTGACTGGCTAATGTCACTTAGAGCAATATTCTCTAGTTTCCTCCAATTTCCTGCAAATGACATAATTTTGTTCTTTATGGTTGACTATAATTCCATTGTGTATATCTCATAACTTCATAATCCATCTGTTGGACACCTAGGTTGGTTCCATAATTTGGCTATTGTGAATTGTGTTGCTATAAACATGAATATGCATGTATCACTATAATATTCTAGCTTTGATTCCTTTGGAAAGATATCCAGTGTTATATCTGGATCATATGGTCTTGAGTATTGCATGGTACTAAGTTGTTTCAACCATCAAATATGATTTATAAAAATCATGAGTTTAGTCTAGTGTATGTGCTTACATTTCCTTGAGCTCTTTGTTCCTTCTTCCTCCCTGATTCTCCAAGATTTCTTCTATCATTTTTCCTTTCTGTTTAAAGAATTTTAACTAACCTTTGTGCAAAGTTCTGTTTTCCTTCAACTGACAATGTTTTTATTTCCTTTTTTCCTGAAGGATAGTTTTACTGGGTATAAGACTCACAGTTGATAGTTTTAGTTTTTAAGCAGGTGAAAATATTCTGGGCTATGTGTCAGGAAACACTAGGTCTTGGTGGTCTTTTGTAGAATGGAGAGAGACAAGACAACCCTGCCTCTATGCTGCCCCAAACTACCCTACTACCTTCTTACTACATTTAAAAAGTTCTCCTTTGGGAACTTTTGGTTGTCTCTTTGTGCAGTTTTTCCTGGACCTAAAGTTTGCACATGTTTTAAATAATTAAAAAACATTACACATTTAAAAGTTTCATCTCTAAACCCGCATTCTAGAAAATAAAGTCAGACACAATGAAAACATGCTGCCACTGCTAGCCTGTTCTTTCTCAAGAAAGAGCAAACCCATTATCACCTGAGCGTACTCAGGCTACAGTAACAGTGATCCACAGGTATTCTCTGTCAGAGAGCACTGTCCTCCACTCTCCAATCTGATCAGACCTACACGCCATATTTTAAAGTGATGTATAAAGTTTATACTACTGGCTCCAGTTCTAATGTTTTATTTTTCCTTCAAACCCAAGGGTAAAGCTGAGAATCCAAACTGATGACTTAGAAAATTTCTCCCCTCCGCACTTTGAAAGAAGAGATACTAGATCAATTTTGTTTGAAAATGTGCTTTTAAGGAGGAAAAAAGTATTATAAACAACAGTAAAATACCAACATCCCAGATCACTACCCTTGGACGAATAACAGGCAATCAAATCAGCTATTTAATTATCTTATGTAATGAAAAATAGATGTTAAACTGGCAATAAATTCCGCTATCTTTCTCTTATATCACATGAAAAAGGCATTCTATAAAATTTTCATAGGAAAGGCATGCAATATAGTTTAACAGTTATGTAAATAGTATCTACTCTTAGATAACTTTAAACCACAGGCTTCCATCATTTCATGTATAAAATGCATTTTGAAATCAATATAAAAACATAACTTTGAAAGTAGTCTCTTAACAAAATAATGAGACCAGAAGTAAAGATGAAACCCATATATCTTAAAAGTTGTAGTTAAACATTTTCAGTAATGATAATCTTGATCTATAGGGCCACAAAGTATGGCTTTTATATCTTGAAAGTCATCAAATAATTATAATTCACTTAGGCCAAGCTCACTCAAAATATTGCCAGAGCAGCCATCTTCAAAACATTGTGACATGAAGATGGGTAGGAGGAACAAAAATACTTATGAATTTGTAAAATGAGGTACACTATATAACTATTCTTACACTTCATAGCAGCGATGATAATATTAAAAAGACAGCACAGGTAGGCACCATTATCCCCATCTCAAGGTGAGAAAATTTTAAACACAGAAAGGTTAACTAGCATGCCCATAGTGACAGAGCTAGTATGAGGCAGAATCCCTATTCAAACGTATGTGGGTATTCCCTGAGCGTCTCTGATCTTGACCAATCACCACACTGCAGAGAGACTCCAGTCTCAGGAAATCACTAAAGGAGCACTTGTCTATTGCAAGATAAGTGCAATAACCTATAGACTAAGTGTAAAACCTATAGACTAAGGATTCTATTTTAAGTAAAATAAGGAAAAATTAGTGTCATTCCCTTCATTGACACTACCACAGAAATAGCATGAAATCAATTAAACCTTCTTATCCCAACACTGGTAAAAATCAAAGGAAGCAAATCCCACTGATCTCAAAAGGTCTGCAAAGAAGTGAAATGATTCTGAATAGTATGCAACTTTAAAGTAAGCATCAAAATAAAATGTAATTGGTCCCTTATACAGTGCATTAGCAAAAAATAACAGAAAAGACAGGCTCAGTGGGTTCTGTTCAATTATTTGCATTTTCGATTTGCTATAACTGCAAAAAATTCTCATCTGGACACTGGATTATCTTTAATTTTCTATCTAGTAGACTATTCAGAAAACAAAAAGATTGATCATAAAGCAAACAACTGACAGACTGTAAAAACGAAAGAAGGTTAAGGATAGACCCAAGTCCAATAACTACCTCCTTCAACTTTAAAATAACCCCATTCTATTGTTTTTAAAAAATCATTTGGCATTTTCCATTTGTCAGCTACAAAATCATGAAACTCAAAATAAGGCACTTGTAAAGTGTATTATTAAAAGAAAGCAATCAGATCATTCACTAAACAGAATTTATGATTGTGGGAAGCTGGGCTTGGTCGAGCCAGCCAAGATGGCGCCGTGGCTGGCTGCCAAGTCTCGTGACCTGCACTTGTTTACCAGACCTAGCACATGCGCATTTGGGAAGCACACGCGTTTGGTGCATGCTCATTGCGTGCTTGCTGCTGGAGAACCTATGAGAGGAGGCCTGGCCTGAGTGTATATGGCGTGAGAGAGGTGTGATTGGAGGTTTGCTTCTGGCGTGATTGGGGAGGGGTTGCTCGTACATAATGTAAGTGGGATGCAGATGTTAATAAGGAGAAAAGGAAAAATAAAGAGAAATAAAGAGGAAGCTGAGAGGAAGCTGAGAGGAAGCTGCACCATCTGTACTGAAGTGTCTGTGTGTAGTCTTTCCTGGACTCTGCTGGTCAGAACTCCAGGACTGCGTCATATGATAAAAACAGAAGAATGAGAGAATTTAAGTAGAAATGGGAAGAAAATTACAACATCAGAATGGGCTTTATTTTGAGAGAAATTAAAGTTTGGGCCTAACTATTAGACTAGTCAAAAAGAGAAACTTAGAAGACACGTTAAAAGAAATACCACTATGAAAAACTCGATGACCTACTAGAAAGTCGACTTTCTCCTTTTCCTTCTTCCCCTTGAATATGATCCACTGGAGCTATTATTACTCAGCTCCTCTCCTTGCAAAAGGGAACCCAAATCCAATATCATACCATTAAGAAAGGTTTCAGCTGCTCATTCTTATTTCCCACGCTTACCCTGAGCAAAAGCAAGTTTTCCTTTCTGGGTTATCATGTGAGTTCCCCTCTTCCCCCACTAGTAAAGTGGGAATGTAACCTGATGCCATTTGTACCATGAAAAAGAGAAGCAATCTAGTCTTCAAAAACAGTGTTAATTACAAAGGTTTTCATCAGCACTTATAATCATATTTGTATGTCAATGGGAGACATGAAACTCAGTTTTAAAGTGAAAGGACCCGAGATGAACCAAAATGGGGAAGTACTTCAGTGATTCATCTTAGGGTGAGGGACGGGGTTGCTGTTTTATATTAAGTCCCTGGACTTGCTGCCAATAAAATTTCAATCACATGAACCTCACACTTCTGACTTTCTATCTTAGAAGTCAAAGCCCAAACTTGTGAAGAAACTCATCACTCTCACACTAAAGCAATTTTGCGGAAGATCATAGATCCCTTTTTACTGCGCATGCTGGAGGAAGAGGTTGATAAGAGGGCACACCTTGTGGAAGAAAAGCACACAGTGCAACTGCCACTAGAGTTCCACTCTCAAATATAAAGATAAGGGGCTAAAGTTGGTAATAAATCATGATATTCTTCCCCTTTGAAAATCTATCTTTAAAAAAGGGACATGCCAATTTAGAATGAAAGAAAAAAATTTAATTTCATTACTTCTAAAAGAAGAGGGGAATAGTCCCATTCTGGTTAGAATATACAAATGCAGCATAAATTATAAGATGCTTTCATTTCTACATGTATATGTATGTTAATGTATATGCATATATTTCCATCACTAAAATTATTCAAAAATATTTAATAAGTGTGGGCCAAATATTAAGATATATAGATGAAAACAAATCAGTTCCATCCTTAATGGAATTCTAGTCTCATGGTAAAGAATAATAGGTAAACAAATAATGCAATTCCCTTAGAACCATCAGCAATTTCCCAAAAGTACTTTGATTGGCAAAGTCACAGTTTAAGATCAAAATCATAAGTAAAATAGAAAGTTAGGAAGACACTGAGGATAGACAAATATAAAAAGTACATAAAAATCACACATATATATGCAGTGTATGATAGTAAATAAAATTCTTAAAAGGTATGAGCTTGCAAGAGTCCTGAATTATCAGCATTTAGAAATCTGGTCTTATAAATAGCCCTCTGCTTTTATTAACTGTTCAAGAAAAATGTGGTAGCACACATATTGTCAACATCCATTCATCTGTAAATTAATATTATACAACCATCCCTGTCCAGAAGTCATTTGGAGGCATAAGGGCTGATTTCCCCAGGTCTAGTCTTCCATCCTCATTAAGTGGAACATAAATAGCCCTCCTCTGCCGGTGCTCACACACTCATCTCTGGGAGTGCACAGCAGTACCACTGATGGGTCCTTCCATTTAAAGGCAACTAAAGTGAACAGAAGATAATGAGATCCACACACGCACCACCAAAACCCTCCCTCTGTCATATTAAGCAATTTTGATACTGAGAATGAGAGACTGCTGACTTTTTAAAATGATAGCTTAATGAAAATGAAATATGTATTTCTCTTCACTTTTGTTCCCCTTCCCAGATTGAGTACATTCCTCTTCTTTAAATGCAGAATGGCAATATGGTATTTTGATACCAATTTCCTATTTTAAAATGTGGAAAACAATCGAGGAAATGAACAAACCCCACTCTCTGGGTACAACTACTTATAATGTTTTCCTATTTCCTTCCCATGTCAGCTCTGTCCTTAACATGTTTTACCTGTGATCACATGACACTATTTAGTGGCAACATGACAGGCCACGGCAAAATACAAAAACTTTGCTAATTTAATACATGGAAACAGTGCCTAGTTGTGTGCATTATTTTAAGCACAACTGAATGAATTTGACCATTTTTCACCATACTAAAATTAAATGTTATGGTGAACCAGTTTGAGAAATAATTCAGGAATTGGCCTGTACTGTGCTTTATATTTAAATAGTAAAATTGAAAGAATAGTTAATTAAATAAAATATTCTTAAAAGGTAAAGATGAAATTTATTTCCTACTTTCAATGTTCAATTTGTACCCAAAGACAGTTCTCTTAAAAAATTCACCTCAAAATAAGGAGTTTTTTAATCAGAGTTTAACAATAAAAGTCTTTGATTAACTTAAATTATGAATTTATAAGAACTGCTCTAAGAATTCAAAAAAATATATTATCTAATATTGGAGTGCTCTGGAAAGGTTTCAGATGAGAAAAAGATTTGAGCTGGATCTTAAATATTCAACTGGTGTGGGAAATAAAGAGACATCCAGGAACTGGAGAACAGATTAAGAAGCGGGCTTGGTTAAAGCAAACCTATAAACCGTTCAGGAAGGTGTGGCCTTGAAGATAACACCCAAGATAGACCTGGAGAGCAGAAATAACAGCTAATGTGAGTAAGCAAGACAGTTAAGGCAGGAAGGCTAAACAAAATAATGAAGCATCAAAAGATAGCCCCTAGCAAATTATTCTAAAAATGTTATTGAAGAAATGTGAAGTCAAGAAGAAAAACAACATGAGATTAATAGGATTAACAAAATTTAGCAAAGAGACAGGAAAATGCCAACAGATTCGGTGGTGAGAACATTAAAATTTTTTTTCCACAGGCATGATTGATATAGCTTACAGATTTTATGGTTTTCCTTTTTCCCAAAACTACTAGTACAAACCCCAAGGGGTAACTTAGCAATGTGCAGGCGAAGTGAAAATCAACAAATATTTCCAGAGTGGGCATGGTTGGTGCCATACAGTGTCACACCTAAGCTGGACTTTGCAGTAGGTAAAGGATTGAGCCATGCACCTATCTGTGGAAGAACATTCCAAGCAGAGGGCACAGCCTGAGCACTAAGAAGAGCAAACTTAGAAAGTGTGAGGAAGCAACGTAGAGGCTAATGATGAGTGGTAAGACATGAAGGTCAGAAGGCCGACAGGTGACAGAGGTCACTGTAAGGACTATGCCTTTTCTGTTCAATGGATGAGGTCACTCAGGAGTAAGAGAAAAAGAATGAAAAACTCCCCAGACAGAGCCCTTAACCCATAGAAGATGATTCAATGACTGAAGCTGCACCTATAGTGCTTTCCAGGGTTAGCAGCATCGACATTGATGAATTTGTATTAACTGTGTTGGTTAGATTTGTGAAGGGCTCCGTGGTAGAGCCCTGAGCCAGGAGCAGGGCTGGGCCTGGGCAGCACAGCAGGAAGCACAGGGCGCTCTCAGCTCCAAATGAGGGTGTGGCCTTCCCACTTACCTGAAGTTCCTGTGCAAATATCACTTCTGTAAGTGCGCTGACATGAAAAAGATTAGGATGCACTTGCTATAGGTAGGCAAGCCTTGATTATCTATACAAGCATTTCAGTTGTCATTTTATGGGGAACGAACTGAAAATTTGAGCATTATTTAATAAATCTCAGATTATTATAGAAAAAATGAAACTCTGAATGTTGGAATGCAAGTCACCTTTGGTTTTATATTTTGGCAAAACAGGAATTTGAGATGAAGACAATCAATTGAAAACTTAAATCCTTTACTTAGTTCTATGGGAAATTATAAACAGCAGTCATTTCTTTGTCCCTCCATTTCCTTATCTGTAAGAAAGCTACAATTGTAGCTTTCACCATTAATCATTTTTAGTAAATATTGCATATAAAAATGAAACGTATTTACAAATGATTGAATAGACTGTATGAAACAATATAAGCCATTCTATTTTCTTTTTTGGTTGTTAAAGATGATTAAAAACACTCAATAGTTCATAAATATTTCAATAAAATTTCATCCTACTGACACTCATATTTATTTTTCAAATTGATTTACAACAAAGATTACAAACAATTCACTTTTTCACCCAAAAGGCTAAATCTATCACAGGTATACATAGGTGCATATGTATCATGTGTGCCTTGTGTATCACTGTGGAACCACTTTCTAACGATAAAATTGATCATCACCACACAGACTCTCCAACCATCACCAAGTAAATAAACATAGTTTAAAGTAACATCAGAGCAAGCATTAAAAGGAGTTTCTTACTTTCCATTCTGGACAATGGTCAAGTGATGATCTTATACCACTGCCATGTAACAGCTACCGTGGACTTCCTACAAGACAGCATTGAAAAGAATGATGGAGAAAATAAGAAATTCACCATCAACAACTCCAGAGTCCTTTAGGTTTTCTTGTTCCCTCTCTTCTGGGGCACTGTACAACACAGCAGAGAAAGATGGGCTCAGGGGTACCCAAATCACACTAAGTTTCCCTAAGGGAGACACTGGTAAACAGTATATATGCACAGCATAACTTGCATGAGAGCCCACTAATAGTGTACCAAAAACTGATCAAAAAGTGACCCAGAGTCACATACCACAAATTAAGAAAGTCAAAAAGTGGCAGCCTCCACATTATAAAAGTATTTTGTTACTGCATCTACTACCTGAAAATCACAAAACAATTTTCCCATTATTTCTTCAGAGATAAAAATTTTTAAAAATACGAATTGTGGGAATTTGATAAATTTAATAAAATATATAATTCTAAACCAAGGACCAAAACATGCTTGATGAAGGAAAACTGGAAAATTCTTTAAATATATCATTTCTAAAGGAAGCCCATGACCAACATCATTAACATTCCATTGGATATTCTTAATGTGGTCTTATGAAAAACAGACATAATACTGTGTAATACTATGTACTTTATAATGATCATTATTTTTCAGACATAATATCTATAGAAATCTATTAACATTAAGAATGTTTAGTAAAGCCATGAACCTAGAATTGGATTCTTTTAGCTTTGAGGTGGAAACTAACACAAGAAATCCTACAAAACCCAGCAAAAATGTATAAAATGCTAAAACTGAGCAAGAGTTTATGTAACTAAACAGAATTATGTAACAGTACTTTAAGAAATAACTCAGTGTAAGATATAACTCAAATGAAGAATGCATATTCCTTTATGAAAAGAGTACATGCTGTAAAAGTATTATTTCTTTATTAATTTCTGTATGTCCCAGAATATTAGTCAAACTTTCAATAGAAATTCATTGACAAATCAAAACCTAATCTGAAAAAATGTTGTCAAATTCCCTAAAGGACAAACATGGAAGGGACAAGGCATTTTATCCTTAATTGATGTATTTATTACAAAGTAACATTCATTTAAAAAAAAACCTGGTGAACTGCCATAAAATTAGAAAAGCAGATTGATATAAAAAATAGAACTCTTAGAAAAGATCTAATTATGTTATTTAATATATGATAAATAAGATATGACCAACTCAAAGAATTTAGAAGAATTACTTGAAAAATAACCAGATCACATTTCACCATAGAAAACTTTCAATTTATGTATACAGCTTATAGCATAAAATGTACTACAGCTACAATAAATAAATGTTAAAGCCAATTTATCAAAGTGGAGAAAAAAATGAAAATTGAGTGTTCATTATATTTCTATAGGGATATTAATTTCCCTCAATCTTTGCTTTAGGAGCAGGAAAAAATACAAAGCTGAAAAAGATGAAATTCAAAGATCTGGTTCCATGGGGGGAAAAGTAGAAACTCTCTAAATACCATTCAATTATCAACAAAAAGGAAACGTTGACTTAGATTCTCAGCTTTTCCATCCAAACAGGTCTGAGAAGGAAAAACTGAAGAAGTGATTTCAGCCCAAGTCAAAACAATCCAAATTTAATGCACATTTAAGAGCCTGATTCCTACAAGGGGTTGCATCCAGAATACCCCACTCTAAGCAAAGTGTCTGGCATGACCTGTCAAGGCCCCAACAGAAAGGAGATGAGATTCTTGAAATGGGATAATGTGGAGGGCTTGTTTACACAAGGGAGATTAAGGAAGTATGGCTCTAAGAGGAGCCCTAGAGATGGTGGCACAGCTGCCTAGGCTAGCAGCAGCTGTTTATACTCAAGGCTGGAAAGGAAAAGGTGGGGAACAGGTACTGAAACACCAAGGAAGAGTCACACCTTGGCTGCCTGATGGAGAGCATGAGCTTTGGTTCAGGAACACAGTCCACTCCAGAGGCCTAGCAAGGGGAGAGTCAGAACACCGAGTACTCTGACTTCGCTTTCCTCCCTCTCCCTCTAGCTTCTGCCAGGCATTGGTAGGCTAAAGTCAGTCAAAACAAAGAGGGCAGGACTCCAGACAAGTCAGCCCCTGGGGCAGAGGGCAGGATGGACAAGGGTGGATATGGGTCTAGAGAAGCAAATTAAAGAAACCTGGTCCAACTGGCCAAGCCCACTGTGTGTTCCCCTTCATAACTTCTGCTTCAAGGCCTGTTTTGCAGCTGTGTTCTTGCTTCTTTCAGCCATGCCCTGAAATCCAGTGAAGGAGCCTTGGCAATCTGAAGCCTTCCCGTTTCTTCAACCACCACAAAGACATTGGTGCTTAATATCCAAAAGCAAAAATTCAAAATAATCTGAATGGTCAACAATATGACTGTGTAGGAATGACCACTAAGCTTGTTATCATGAAGTCCAATGTAGGAAAAGTGCTATAGTATTGTACGTGAAAAACAAAGGACACATTCCTTAATATGTTAAAATTGTAAGTATGTGAGCAAGCAATGTATGAGTTAGAATGGGAAGCTGCTATGTTAAAATGGTATATTTTAATATATTCTAGAAATTTTAAAGTGATTTCATAAAACACAGCTCAAAGGTGTAAATGAGGAGAAGAAAATAAGAGAAAGGAAATATTTGCTCACACTATCCATTAAGAGTCTAGACAATGCTTAGGGTGAGAACAATCATGATTTTGCTCTAAAGACAATTAAAGGAAATAAGCTACAGAGCCTGCTAAGCCATTCAGGAAGCACAATACTAGGGAAGTGTTTTTAAAATGGAACTATAATCAGGGGCAGAAATCAAAACAACTATCATATTTGAATGGGAAGAAGGCACAAGGGAAAATGTGCTTTAATCTCATATGATTAAGGTACTTAAGAGATTGTGTTGATTTTCAGAATTAAGCTAAGGATATCTAAGTAGAAAAAAACAAAAGGCTTCACTAAAGGAGCGATGCTTTCTACGAATACTAGATAACCCTAATTTTCAAAGGAATGCTAGACAAAAGCCTATATTCATTAACTACATGGGATATTTTTCATTCCTCTCACATGCACATAGAATAAAATTTACCCAAAAAATATACAAAGAAAGCTTAATTACACATATCTGCCATGGGGGGATATCAAAATAATATGTTTAGGGGGATTATACCAATCCTTTGACCTGTGAGGTATTGCTACCTAGTGCCAAAAAGCTACAGTCAAACTTTGGAAAGAGGGGATGGTCTGACACCAGAGAGAGATCATAGCCTGAAATGTACTAGTGCTTAATGACAACGGCAAGTAGCCCTAAGTGAAGACCTCCAGGACTTCTGGCTGCCAGGTAAGCGACTCAGATCTATTAAATTGCCTCCTCCAATTAGATGGGATCTTCCTCCAAAAGAAGTAAGAGTTTTACAACTCACACTGGAATCCTGATCAAAATCTCTACTTGCAACTCAATCAGACCTCTGACCCTTTCTGGGGGCTCAGTCTGAATTCAACTAAAACCTCAAGGGCTGGGTAGTCCCATAAAGGTGCCTGGATCACAGGGCACCTCAAACTCAACACTGCTATTTTTCCTGCTTTCCCCATCCACCACTACCCACCCGGTCACTCAAACCCCAAATTTGGGAGTCATCATAAATCCCTACCTTCCTCTCATGTTCATCCAACTCATGGTCAAATCCTGCTGATCCTCCCAACACAGTCTCTTTGTGTCTACCTACCCAGCCACTATCTTGGTTCAGAATGCCATGCTTTTCTTTTCATGACACTCACCTTAAAACTTATCCTAACCTGTCTCCTTGGCCTTCCTCCAGACTGGCTTTCCCAAAGCACTCACCTGATCTTGTTAAGTTCCCCCTTAGAACCCCCCACTAGGTCTCGTGCTAGAGAAGGAAGTCTCAGCTCCTGAGCAAGCTATAAATGGCTCTGCACATCTGGGTCCTGCCTACCTGTCAAGCTTCATAGTTTTTCCTGCAAGTGCTCCTCCCCAAAGCCTTCCCCAAGTTCTTTAGTTCATGTTCTGGTGCCTTTACACAGCTGCTCTGCTTGAATTCAGCCCATACCTTATTTCCCACCATTTATCCATATATTGATTGTATAACTCACCTTTACAGACACTGCTGAAGTTTCACTTCCTTCAAGAAGCCTACCCTGATTACACTCATCCCACAAGAACTAACTGCTCCTTAGTTTTCCTCCATACCCACATGTCAGAACATCCACATGTGTCACCCTGATAAAGATGTTGATATTCCAGCCTTAGCAATTTAGTTCTCTTGGGAAACTCTTTCAGGCAGTCTGAATCCTGAGGTCTGAGTTACATGGTATTTGCTTAACAAATGAATAAAACCAGCTTATCCATAAACCAGCACATTTTATATTACCTAAAAGTAGTACCAGAACATCCTAACCCTAGACTGTACAATGGGCCAGCCTCATTGCTAGAATAAGAAAGGATAGAATGCTGATCTCCAACCTAGACTACACATCAGAATTATTTGAAGAGCTTTAAAAAAATCCAGACCCAGGACACACACCCAAAGCTTTGATTCACTGGGTCTGGCATGGGGCTTTGTTTGGCTCTCCAAGTGATTATAATATACACCCATGGTTCAGATATACGGGGCTAGAAAAAGCCCTTCTCTCACTTTCCATTCCTGCCCCTGAGCGGAGATCAAGAAGGCCACCACCCATTTCTCACATTGACTGCATCTTAGTATTTGAACTATAGCTACCAATTTAAACTAATGGGCTGAGGGCTACTAAAAAGATAAGTGTATTTTATACCTCTTCTTGCCAGAAGTACTTCAGACACCATCTTCCCAATGCAGCTATAAGAATTATCTTCTTGCCACCCTAACTCTAGTTGATCTGTCTAGAGGACAAATAAGATAGGTCAAAACAGTGTCGGTATCTAACCAACAGTTCCATTATTTAAGACATAAAGGCAGAGGGAAGATATTGATAAAACAATCTTTCCTCATCCATAAGCTCTATAGATTCCATTGCCAATTTAGGCTTTATAAATTCAGGGAAAAGAGGAAAAATAAGGCTATTCAGGAAAAATTGCAATGTACAGATGTCTTCCTTACCCATAAAAGCCCCTTCTGAAAATGGTCTGTGCCATCCAGTGACAACCATATCTGAGTGTGTGACTCTGTGCTTCCTTCTCAGCACACCTGACCCAACCTGTCAATCAAAATTTCCATCTTTAATAGGAACTGGGAATAGCTCACTCTAGGTCTGTTGGTAGCTAACACAATAATGTGCTGTATAATAACCATACACATGAAGAAGCAGACTACACTGGTCTCAGAACAAAGAATAAGATGTCTAGAGAGAAACTGAGGTAAGAGGCCATGGAGCCCCCCAGAAGAAAATGAAGCCTGATGGTCTTTGTTCCTGAGAATTTCCAATTCTGGAGTCGAGCCCCTCCTGAGATCTGGCGATTTACCCTGCCCTGAGTACTATGTGACACTTCCCATATAAGAAATCCCTGTTTGTCTCCTACCTCACTCAGGTTTTATTACTCACAGCTAAAAGAATCGTGACTAGGACATGCTTAGCCCAACTTTATCTGCTGAATACAGGACTGAGCAGAATGAAGGAGAGATTAGGAATGGTCATAGGCCAGGTTAGATAAGGGAAGACTCTATTCCAAAAATACAAGCTATATCTATGAATCTCAGCTTCATCGGTAAAGGGAGATTGAAACAGAAAGGTTCTGATTTTTTTTTCATTGCAGTAGCATTTTGCAAATGGAGAATGCAACCAAAGATTGAAATAGCAAATTAGATCAAATGTGAAAAGAGTAAAGCTGAAGAAACAGAATTTGAAGAGGTTAAAGAAACTTTTCTGAGGTCTACAGCTAATAATTAGCATAAACAAGAATTTGTACTCCAGTAGTCTGGCTTCATCTTTAATATTCATTCCACATACTATGTCAGCCTCATAGTAAAACCCCACTGTGAAGTTACATGTGGGACTGTGGAGGTCACAGAGGTAGCTGCAGCAGAGTCTCTTTACTGCAGCTGTATCTCTACATCCCAGAGTCCTTCAGCCTGCAAACAACGACGACACCTGCCCAGTGGCATATAAAAAGGCTTCCTGAGCAGAGAAAGAAGAAACCCAGGCAGGGATCAAGTTGTGGTTTATGTAGCTATAGTGAAGCTTCCTAGGAAGCAAGAGGTAAGAGGATAGGGAATCAAGAAAGTCAGTTTAGCAGCACCCCACATTAATGAGTTAACATCTATTGATGTGTGTGTTAGTCAGCTTTTCGCTGCTATGACATTTATCTGAGGAAATCAACTTAGAGGAGGAAAGATGTGTTTTGTTTGGCTCATGGTTTCAGAGGTTTCAGACTGTGGTCAGCTGGCTCCATTGCAGAAACATCATGGTGGAAGGGTGTGGTAGGGCAGGGCTGCTCCCCCTCATGGCAGCCAGGAAGCAGAGAGAGAGAGGGAGGAAGGGGCTGTGGCAAGATGTATCCTTCCAGGGCATGCCCTCAGTGATCTACTTCCGTCAACTAGGCCCCATTTCCTACAGTCTCCACCCCCTCCCATAAGGTCACCAAATTATTACTCCATCAATGTATGACTCCATTGATGAGATCAGAATCCTTATGATCCTGTTACCTCTCAGGAGCCCCACCTCTGAACACTGCTGCAGTGGGGACCAAGCCTTCAACACATGAGTCCATTACAAGCATTAGCATGGAATTACCAAAAATCATTCCCCCCACCAAATTTGGTTTTTCAAACATTTTTCCTAAAGGAGGAGACATGAATCAAAGATTAGCAGGAGAGAAGATTTATGGTCTTGGGTTCACAATGTGTCCTTGGATAAACTATGAAACATTTAAGAGTTTTAATTCTTTGGTTATAGACCTGCTATGTGTAGACATATCTTGACCTGAAACCATATGACAACTTGTATCAGGATAATAAAGTGATGTTCCGTGGAGAGAGAAAGAAATGGAGACAGGAAATTGGCACTTTGGTGCACAGGATATTTTAAAATGCACAGCAAACAGTACATGTGTTATTTCTCTAACAAATGGTCCAGTTCCTTGGGAAGTTATGATGTTATCATGCCAGATTATGATATTTGACAAAGGAAAAGATAATTTCACCATAAAACTGAGCACCCAGACAAGGCAGACTAGGGAAGGCTTGACTTAAAATTCCATGCTGATCAGAATACAAGAGCAAGAAAAAAGGAGTATGAGTTAATGAAGAGGTGGTAAAGGGGGCTGTGCCTATAACAGCAGACCTGAAATGGCAGATGAGTCTACAAGATGAAAAGGCAGGTGGGGGGCCTTCAGGGGGCAAAGATTCAAAGTGAAAACAGGATCCAGGTAAAGACCTGCAAGCTAGGAAGGCATTATGAGCAGAGAGCCCTGACAAAAAGACAACCAAAGAATTCAAGATGAGTCTGAAAGGAAAATGGGATGCCCAGCAGAGACTTGCTCATGAATGAGTAAGACAGAAATCCAGTTTCCAGGCAACTAGGCACCAAGATGAATGCAAGACCGATGATCACAGGCCCAACCCAAAGCTGCCAGCTCCTTACACAGCCCCACCGGGCAGGGCCGACCCTGCCTGAGGGTGAGGGTTGGGTACAGGTTGAGGTTGAAGTTAAGTATTGCGGAGGCAAGAGAAAGTGAACCAGAAGAGTAGGAACACAAGCCAGAGGTAACTGGGTTGGATTTCATATCCACATGAAAATTCACCCTTTAATGTGAATGGTAAGTATTTCCGTTCATAGTTTTAATGTTAAAACAAACACCCTGCGTGCCCTTGACACCAAAAGAGATATTCAATGATAAGGTGAGAACCAAGATTCTTTATTAACTAACAAACTCATTTCCAACACGTGAATTATGTAAAGGACATATATCCTCCATCATTTTATTTCTAAGAGTTTCCTTCTCAAAGAACATCTATAATGATGCAGATATAGTGAAAGCCATGCTGAGTATTATTTAAAATACCATTGGAGAGCCTGTGTTATCATTAATGCACAGGAAACATTTTAAAGGAGTGGAACTTAAATATGAGTGTAGGATTAGGATATTAACAAAGTACTACAGCTACAAAATAGATTTTTCTACTTAATGCATCCCAAGTTACACAGTTTGGCCGTGGATACAGGTATACTGCACATAAGAGTTCATCCAAAGTCACTTTAGATAAAGGACTATAAATTCAGAAAATCTGATGTGATTTAAAAGGTCAGACATATTTAAGAGAGGAAGTAAGGGGAGGATTCACCTAAGACTTAAGAGATTGAGCAAAGCTCAGAGGCAAAGACAGACATGAGACATAAAGCAACAACATCAAAATGAAAAGAGGTCAAAAACAATCATTTTGTTCTAAGGCTTCTTTGTTGCATTTTTTTCTAGTTTTTTTTTTCTTTTATCATCCCATAACTCATAGTAGGGGCAAGATCAAAGTGCTTTTGAGAGATTAAAAATTTCAAATAAGGCTCCTAGTCACTATTTTCCACTGATAAAATCTAAGCCAGCTAAACATCCCATATTCTCCACCACAAATTTCAAGAATGAGAGGGGGAAAGGGGTTATCACCATTGGTAAGAAACAACAAGGAACACAAAAGACCTGAAGTGATACATTTCTTTCTCACATGCCCTTGGGTCAGTGGCTACTCTACCACCACTGGGGATCCTGCACCATCTCCAAAAAACACTGGGCAGGAACACAGACCTCCAGACAGGTGTGCTGCATTCCAACTCCTAGGACTGACTTAGGGAAGCCCCAACTTTGCCCAAGCTCTCAAGGACATCCATGATTTTACCTTTCCAATTTTAAGCCACCAAATAGAGTTGTAGAGGTGGTATTTCACATAAAGGTGTTCAAAAGTTAGCAGTGGAGAGAGCTAAACTCCAGTGCAGGTGTAGCTCCCCAAGGGCTTGGCTTGAGTGTGGTTCTGACCCAGAGGAAAGGGAGCCAGGTAGACTCTTGGGTAGCAATTATTTGAGTTAATGGGGTAGGAAGGAGGGGTGGGGCTGAAAACTGTAAGTGACAAGTACTTCTTTACTAAATAAGGTACAGGATTTAAAGAGAGTAGCAAAAAAGTGTCTTAATTAAATAAAAAACATTTTGTGGGCCTCAGTCAAATACTCATCTTGAGTGTACAAGATGGTTTGAACTGAAAAGACCGAGAGAGAATTTCATCAGAGAGAGTAGGAATACAATAGTGTTTCCCCCTCCACCACCACTCTCCATTCTCCAGGTAAGTGAGAGATTTAAGAGGAGCAGTAGGACAGCCTGACATATACCCCCTTGGACTTAGGGAACATCACAGGCACTGCAGTTAGATCTAAGAACCTTTACAGTGAAGGACTGAGACAGGAACTGCCCACCTAGTGGCAGAGCACAGGGAGAGGCCATGCTAGACACTAGACATGCAGTCTGCTCCCCCACCATTGTTGAGCCAAAGTGTGCGTGTGCTAAGAGCAGATGTGGCCCCAAAAGAAGGGGACTGTTCTGGGACCACTTTGTCTTGCGTGACCTCACACAAGGCAGCCTCCTTCCTGGCATGACATGATCTCAGAATAAAGTGGGTAAAGGTATGATGTCACACCAGCCAAAAGAAAGACACTGCCAGCAGCAAGGAGCGAGAGTGGTTCGCTCCTGGGAGGAAATCTTCAAAAACTAATGGGGACAAAAATCAGAACACTTTCATCAGGAGTTAACTTTAAACCCTTGCCCAGCCCAGAGCATGCCAATGCCACACTGCCGGCCTTTCCTGACTGGACTACCCTTTTCCACTCTCACTGCGCCCCAGTGAGTCAGACAGTAGCCTGCAAGCTGGGCAGAGAGCAGACCACCGCATTGCTGTCCCACCACTGGCTTCAGCCTGGAGCAGACTCTCCAGTGGAGGGGAGGATCTTTTATTTTTTTTTCTTTCTTCAATATACTGGGAATTGCTGGGCATGATGGTACACGCTTGTAATCCCAGTACTGGGGAGGTTGAGACACGAGGATCACAGGTTCGTGGCCAGCCTCAGCTACTTAGTGATGCCCTCCACAACTTAGTGAGACCCTGTTCCAAAATAAAGAATAAAAAATAAGGCTGGGGGTGTAGCTTGGAGGTAGAATGCCCCTGGGTTCTATCCCCAGTTCTGCCCCCCAAAAAATTTATATATATATATAAATCGAGAGAGAGAGAGAGAGAGAGAGAGACAGAGACAGAGAGAGACAGAGAGAGAGAAAGAGAGATGGATATATAGATATATAAATATACTGGGGATTGAACCCAGGGGCATTCTATTTCTGAGCTTGAAACTGGGTCTTACTAAATTGCTGAGGCTGCTCCTGTAACCTATGATCCTCTTGTCTCGGCCTTCCAAGTACTGAGATTACAGGTGTGTACCACCACACCTAGACTTTGAAGGGGGCATCTTCAATTTTAAATGCAGCTTGGAGTTTTGACTATGATACAGAACTAGAATTAATGACTGAATATAGACTTTATGGAATTATAGGCCACAGGAGAACTTAATATATTATTCAGGAAAGTTTATGGCACCTCCCCTGTGATTCCATCCCAGGAGAAAGATAAAAACAATTTAAAAAATAAAATTAAAAAGCATTTCAAGCTGGGTGTGGTGGTGCAAACCTGTAATCCCAGTACTTGGGAGGCTGAGACAGAAGGATAACAGGTTCAATGTCAGCCTCAGCAACTTAGTGAGGCCCTCAGCAACTTAGCAAGTCCCTTTAGAATAAAAAATTAAGTAAGACTAGAGGGTAGCTCAGAGGTAGAATGCCCCTGGGTTCAATCCTCAGCATCAAAAAAAAAAAAAAGCATTTGAAAGGATAGACAAGAAAATACAAAGTCGCACAAGTATGCACATCAACACCATGTGCTGCCTCATTTGGCTCACTGGTTAAACAGCATCAAAGGAGAAAACTGGAGCGATTCTAAAAATTCAGGAGTAAGGAAATCTGATGGGCTCTAGCTGCTTATCTGTAGGGATTTCACAGTTAAATTTTTGAAACATTTATTGTAATGTAAGGTACTAAATGGAAAGTGTTGCATCTTGCAAATTCCATTTAGTCATATTAAAATTAAAGTACTGAGGATGTTCAAATATTAAGTGATAAAGGTACTATCAAATCTAGTGAGCAAAGTTTATTCATCTTTACTCTAAGGAATAGAGAGACATAAAGCTGATTTAACAACCCTGTGCGGGAAAAATTGCTTCATATGCTGGGAAGATTGTATACTAATTTGCAGCCTAAAGCAAAAGGAATAAATCTGTGAAATACCAAGAATATTACAGTAAATATTCTCCAAACATTGAGAACCTTGTTGGGTATGCTTTATAAATCTCCAAAGTAAGCTTTAGGTTGAGTTTAATTAGATGCAAGAGTGGCCAGACACAGGAAATCTAAAACCAAGAATGAGGTGTTTAAAATGGCACCTCAGATTATATAAGTGAACTATAGATATGTTCAGTATGAGAACACAGAAATAAAGGAATTGTGATATAAGCCACAAAACTGAAGACTGTGTTGATACCTCTCTAATTGTAGGAGTCAATAATTTTAAGAAAGAGGCAGACCAGTTATTGACATCTTGAAAAGAACAAGTTGGAGGGAACAGGCTTCAGTACTGTCAAAGATGAGGTTCCAAGAAACAAAATACAAAAATACTAAAGCTGAATATGTGGCAAAGACACAAGTGCTTCCTTTTACTCCTGAGATGAGCCTCAGGTTGGCACCCTCTCCTTTATAGTGGAACATCAGGCTACGCAAGACTCTGCAGTACACCTCCACCAAAAGTATTTTTGTGTGGACAGCAGCCAAAACTCCAGTGCTTATTAAAGTGCAGATCCCCATGTCCCACACCATATCTACTGACCCAGTATGCGTGGTAGCTGGCCCAGGAATGGGCACTGTAAAGGACTCTTAAGGCAACTTTAGTACACACTGGAGTTCAAGGTCCACTGCCCTACTGACCTGAATTAAGTCTGTCTTCTCCACTAGTCCTCATATGCAACACTTCTAATTCCACACTGAAATCCTGAGACAAACCTATTTTGATAAACTCAATTCAGGTGGGTCTTTACTTTCTTCAATAACTATGTATGCAGCTCCGTATCTTCTTTCCATTTTTTATAATTAGTTGTTCTGCTATCACTCCACTTCTCTGTTGAATAAAAACTGGCTAGAACATACTAACCTTTCATTACACCTATTTAACACGAAATATTTTTTTCATTTTATCATTAACAAACAACCCTATGGAAAAAAAATTATTCTCATGCCCATTTAACTCTTGGGAAAACTGTTTTTTTTTTTTAAGCAAGTTTGCTTCCACTCACAGTGCTAGAAAATAGTCAAATTACAATGCAAACTCAGCAAGCTTCATTACTGTTCTTTAAGACTTTAATCTCCTTGAAGCAACTTTTGTTTGGCAATAAGAAAAGGAAGCAAGGAGAAAAAATGTGCCTGGCATGGAACAGGAGTAGGGGTTAGAGTGGTAAAGTAGTACAGTAGTCATTAGTGCGCATGATTCAAAGCACTCTAGCAGAGCCAATGGAAGAAAACCTCATGCCTAATGAAAACAGCTATAGTAGGCAAGAACAAAAGGGAAATACTGTTCTAGATGCATAGATCCCCAAAGCCCGTGATACCGCCCCCTGGTGGGGGAAGACACTGGAAGGATCCAGAGGGGTGGTGGTAGCCTGGAGTGCAGTTGGGGGAGACATTGAATAAAAATAAGGGGGTGATGGAAGCACCCAGGGAGGTACTGAGTTTTTTTTTTCTGAAAAGAGGTTGGTAAGCCAATAAGTATGGGCATCTATGTTAGCAACTACAGGGTAATTTTCTAGGACAGAACCTTCTCTACAATGTCATTAGAATGTTCAACATTTTCCTGTAGCTAAGTCTCATTAGAGTACTCAACACTTTGCTTAGAGCTAAGGTCTTGTAGTCTAATAAATGTTCCTAAGAGAAACACTGACCTTCCTCAAGCCCAGTAACCAGTGTGACTAAGAGAGAAGGGCTCACCTAGGCGGTGCTATCCTCAGAGACAGAGTCCTCAGAGGTCACTGCCCAAACAGAGGCCACCGCCTGGAGTACCCATGTTTTTCTCTAGACTACATTTTATGTCATTCTTTTAGTCAGAAGTCACCACAGGTTAAAATAAATATTTTCAAGTTAGTAGACTGTATTAAAATTTTCATCTGTGTATAAAATGCAATGATCTATCTGAAATTTTCCCGAGTTTCAGACACCAAAGCAACTAGTAGCTTCAAACAACTCCCAGGAGATAAAGATGGTGGAAAAAGGAAACCTGGAGATTTACACACAAAAGTTATCTTTCTGAAGACTTCACAAAGGAAAAAGAAATGCTTCTTGCGACAGCTAGATGCATGAGCATGGAATCTGCTTTCCAAAGTCCCAGGCAGGTTAAGGAATAATTACTAAACCTTTCAACCTTCTGCATCTACATTTGAAGGGTAAGAGAAATTCAGGCTAAACTTAATCTCCTTACCAAGCTACCTAAAGATAATTCTGAAATTTGCATTTCTATCAGTGATTAACTTAATAAACATGTTATTTGCCTACTATTTTCCATGAGCTCAGACTGAATTAACTCATGTATATTAAATTTTTAAAGCTTTATTTACAAATAGTGTTGGAGCATTCTGCAAAATATCTGGGGAAAATTCATTTTTATTAATCTGTTCAATCATAAATCATCAAAAAAATATTTTCATGTGCATTTTACCAAGCCTCTTTTAAAATATACTTACATAATAGAAGAATTCTGAAAGCCTACATGTTTATACTCAGGACATCAGAAATGCTAGCAATTTCCACGGATGTTCCCCTAACAAAGTCACAAAGTTCATGAACTCTAGTTCCTCAGTCCTTGCAGTCCACAGTAGTCAGCAACTACTTGCACCTCCCAAGCAAAGTGAAAATAGGGCCCATCATTTAGGAAAGGTTAATTGAACACATTTTTTTATTAAATTTTTATATACTACTAGAGGTACCTTCTGTGGCTAAGGAGTTTTCAATTCAAAAAGCTAACCATATATCCTAGTAGATAGCAAGCTAAAACGATGGCCAATGAAGACCCCCACAAGTTTAAAAGATGTTCTCCAAACACCTGGCAGCACTCTCATTTAGTGCTGCTCACTTGCTCAGCATTTAGTAGCTAGTGAACTCTTCCGTTCTCACCTAGATCAGTTAAGTTATACGCCTACATTGAGATCGGGGTCTTTGCTTCCATACTCACTCATGTCAGTTTTACCATGTGTTGTAATTATTTCAATATCATTGCATTACTTTGGGTCACCAGGAAGCAGATATGAAGACAAGGTTAGACATACAAGAAACACACTGGAGTAGAGGGCAGGGAAGGCAGGAAGCATCCTCAGAACCACAGGAAGGAAGACTGGGCAATAGCACAGTTCCAGGAGAAGTACACCCAGGCTAAGGAGGAGTCGTCCAGCTGAAGTAACCCAACAGCAAAACCCCTTCTCACAGGGATGGGCCTATCTCACTGTCCCTTCTGTGTCCACTCACCAGCTGGGAGGAGCCCACAGAAAGCATGGGCTCAGAATAAAGGTGGACTCAGAGGGCAACAGCTGGACTGTCAACCAGTGACACTTCTGACAGCAGGAGACCCAAGGGTGCATTTTCCCGGTTGTCACAGCATGTAAACCAATGCCACTAATAAAAGTTAAGACACAGTGAGCATTTCCTGTGTAAAGTATTTTTCATGCATCAGTTTACTATAACCACACTGAGGTAGGTACTATTATTTTCCATTTATTACAGATTGGAAAATTGAGGTATAAGTGTCTATCATCAAATAGCTAGTAAGTAGACCTATAATTTGAATCCAAATGCCTTTACTACCTCAAAATTTGAATGAAAATGCATTTATTTTTTTCCACTAACAATTAAGTGATACACTTTAGAAGAACTCACTAAAAGCAAGTTGGTAACTTAGTGCTGTCACATTAAATATAATTATCACAACTGTAAAAGGTTAAGGGGAAAAACCTCAAATATCTAGGAAGAGTCATTCCGTGCCTCGTGAGGTCATTTATTCATTCATTTTCCAAACATTGATTTATGAACGAAAGTGAAAAAATCCCTGCCCTCATCCTCATGCAGTTTACAGTAGCGTGTGTGTGCACATTGCACGCATTGGTCAGCATTCTCACTATTGTGACCCAAAATACATGATGACAATTTAAAGGAATGAATATTTATTTGCTCACAGTTCTGGAGGTTTCAGAGGTTTCAGTTCATGTTAGGCCAGGTCACATCTGAGGAGCTCAGGGCATGGCAGCGGGAAGTAGAGAGAGTATGTTGAAGATGAGAGACATATGTAGTCCAAGACCACACCCCCAGTGATCCACCTACTTCATCCACACCTTATCTACCTACCTTACCCCCCAATAAATCCACTAATCCATAAATGGATTTATCCACTGACAAGATTAGAACCCTCATGAGTCAACTCTTTCAACTCTGACCTTTTTTGAATTGCCAATACATGAACTTTTCCAGGGGACATTCTATATGCAAGCCATAACAGTGTGTATATGTGTGTGGGAGGGTAGGGGCAGATAAAAAATTGATAGGAGAAGGTGATCAGGGAAAAGAGTAGCAAGCCTGTGGTTGGGTAGAAAAGGGTACAATTTTAAGCAGGGAGGGGAAGAAAGCCTAAATCAATGGCTGAGCCAAGGTGAAGGAGGTGAGAGACACACACGTGGGGGAGAAACATCCGAGGAATAGAGGACAACAAGGACAAACATGTTCCACAAAGAGCAAGGAGGTGGGTTTAGCTCAGGCAGAGAACAAGGGCATGAAGAGCAGGAGATGATGCTGGAGAGATAAAGGGGCAGATCCTGTAGAACCAGGTGGGCCACCATACACTTTTTCTTTCACCGGGGCTGCAATGGAATCTACTGGAGGTCCTGAACAGAGAAGCAATCTGACTTTTGTTATAAAGAAATCACTCTGCTTAAAGAACAGATAAGGGCTGGGGGTGGTAAGAATGGAAACAGGAAGACAAGCTGGGAAGGCAACTATAGAATCCTGTATGTGGGTTACTTTACTTTGCCATCTCTGCTCCAAAAATTGCACTGTAAATAATCTAAATGACAGAGGGTGCATCTGGAAATGGCTTACACTAAAACCATGCATCAATACAATCCTTAGAAACACACTTAGCAAAAGCCCTTGGCCTTAGCCTGTATACCCTCCCATCTGTTCCCCGCCTTCCCCTTCACAGGACTGAAGGAGAAGTTCCAAGTCTTCCTTGACAGCTGCCTTTGATGTCAATAGACAGGAGAGGCTAGCAGGAGACTGGACAGATGAGGAGGGGAGAGGTCAAGGCATCCCCCCGCCAAACACACACACACAGACACATCTCTGCTGCTCCATTATTCCAGCTCCCTCTGAAGTTCCAGTTATCACCGAGTGGCCTGGACCCTGAGCTATGCTCCCACCGGTGAGCTCCTGTGACAGTTTGGCTCCCACTGCAGCTCCTTCCTGGGCTCTGATAACACCTTTTCCCTTGGTCCCTTGAGGCTATGGTCCCATGCTAAAGGCTTCTTATTGTTGGTAACCTCTGCACTGTATAACAGATCTTTTCCTAACTAGAGTCTAACTAATATACCCCTACATCAAAAGATTCACAAAGGAATGTACATGTGTACAGTGTTGTTCGTCAAAATCTTGAATGTATGCATACATCATTCTATATAATCTGCACAACTCACAGTAAATCCTTCCCACGGGGAATTAGGTTGGGGCAGAGGGGATGGGAGAGGAGAGGGCAGGGAAGAAGCAAAAAGGGATGTGGGGAAAACAAGGAGGGAAAGAGGTTGAGGACCATGTTCTGTGTGACAAGGTTTCGTGCTTGGCAAAGCCTCTCATCTGGAGCCCAGGGCAAAGCCCCAGAGGTTCCTCATGCTGTCTGGAGTCACTGGCAGAACACTCCAGCCCTGCCATCCCTTCAAAGAGCCCACTGCAAGTAGTCACCACCCGCAGGCTCCAGGCCACAGTAACTCCCGCAGCAATGTCCTAGGAGAGCCAGGAGGGCGGGTCTTGCTTTCACAGGCCCTCTATTCACAGCACATGAAAAATGAGAGGAAGCACATGAACAGAAAAAGCAGGAGAAAAACTTGAGCCACTGAGGTGTCAAGATGAAAATACCATCCATGTTTGCTAAAGAACGTGGCCAAATGGCACAGTGGGCTTCGTGCTGCTTAGCTGTGTCAGAACAAAGCGCGCCGCACGCGTGCAAGGACAAGAGAGACTTCCACGAGCATCCTCGAGGCTCGCGCTCATTATCGTTGCAGAGAAATTGTCTCACTGTTCATGCGTACTGTTTAACTTCAAGTAGGCGCAGAGAGCAAAAGGTTCTACAGACAAACACTTAAGGTTATATTGTATTGCTTGAGTGTTTGGTGTAAAGGGGATGCTGGGGTGACCCGAGGGAACAGGTACTCTCACCGACATGAAAACACTGCTTCAGCACTACAGCTGTTAGACACCACTTAGTTTAATTCAAAAAGGACCTGTGTCCTTGAAACTCACAGTATAAAGGGACAGCATCATATCTGTGTAAGGCCCCCCCAAAATTAGATGATGTTTACTGGCTTGTTACATATGAAAATATAACTCATACAAATATACCCTATAAAAGGCTTCAAATTACTTAAAAGCCTTTCTGCCTGGGGAGGACGCAGTTTGTGGTAGAGTCTGAAAGCTTTTTAGGTGTGACTCTGATCCCCCTATGCTGTAGGCAGGACAGGAGAGGGACGATGATGGAAGAAAAAGCAAGACCCTAGAAAAAGGGGTTGCTAATTTCCCAGAAGGATCATTTCCTCAGTATTAGCAGTAGTACTCCACAGCCATACTCTGCCTGAAAGCCAGTTCTTCCTATGTTAATATCCTGGAGAGGAAGAAGGGAGCAGCCATTGAAAGTGAGAGGTATTGCCCATACATCACTTTATTTAGTCCTGACAGCAATCCATTCCCTCATATATGAAAAGATATAGTCAGGAAAGGGATTGAAAAATTGGCTATTACCATACCACCAATAAAATGCAGACTGGAATTCAATTTCTAAGCATGGATAAAGGACCCTCCCATGACACTATAAGCACATCCAGAGGATTCTGAGGGCAATTAATCTTTAAAAAAATACAGTAGCAAACTGGACGAGAATGATGGGATGCATGGAGAGTCTATGCTTGTGGCAGGAAGTACCAGCTATGGTCCTGATGCAAGATAATTGCACGAAGGGAGCTAATGAATGAAATTAAAGGAATGAGAGAAGCCAAGGAAATGGGAGAAAAACCCTAGATATTTCTAACTCTTTACATACAAGACTGAATATGAAGCAAATGTAGACTCATCTACATTTATCTTTCAAGCCCTGACAGCTTCTTCTAAATTCAGGGCACTATATTTCATTGCATAACAATCTCCTCCACAAACATGGCCAAAATTAAATTTATTATCTCTGCCCTTGTGGGCATACTGTTAGTGGCTTAACTCCCATTTCATATCCCTTCTCCACTCTTTTCCTCCAATACAGAAAAGGGTAGGAAAAGTACTAAGATCTCAGCCTTCCTTACAAGCTGTGATTTGCCAATAAGATGCAGAAAGTATTTGAGATGCGGAGAGGTGCTTCTTTCCAGAATGAAGTGACTCCAGGATAAAGTCCAAGAACACTTCCCCTTTCCATCAGCCTGGAGCACAGATACCTCACCTGCAGGATGTTGCAACCATGAAGGCCAAGGCCTCCTGCTAGAGACAGAAGACTGGGCAGACAAGGGAGCCTGCTAGATGCTGGCAACACTGAGCCACCCGCCCAGTCCAGAGTTTTTGTAAAGAAAGTCCAGGAGTTAAGCTACTATTGAACAAACTTTAGGTTCAGAGCCAACATAACCCTCATTCTAGTATCCCTAAATTATTTCCTTCTCTATTTCTCATCTTGGCAGTGGTATCCCCCATCCTATAGTGGCACCTGCGAGATCCTCAGGATAATGTCTAAATCCTTCTCAACCAGTCCCTGCCTGCTTTTCATTCTGTTCCTAAGCCATCTCTATAGTCCTTCTGTTTCTTGTCCATCTTCTCCCCTTCAGCACATCAGTCATGCTCTCTTCTTCCACACTACTGAACTACCACCACCCCACTCCTCTCTCTCTCTCTGCCACTACCCTCCAGTCTTCCTGGACCCACAAACCTCTACTTCCTGCTTCTCACATACGCCAACCATGAAGCCTAAGCCCGCCAACAGCTGAAAAAACGTGAAAAGTGGGCATCTGTCCTGCTTTTTAGCAAACATGTAAGAACAAAATAAAACAAGATATTACTCGTGTTAATCAAGTATACAAAGATGTCTACAAACTCTTTATGGAGCATAGAGAGCACTGAGTAAGTTTGTTAAAAATAAAATTGACCTTCCAAAGACAGCTTCCATAAAGATTGGTAAGGCGATAGTGAGATGAGCATTCTTACAAACTACTTACATGGAAAAAAAATATATATATATATATCAGCACCCTTGTTCTACAGAAGAATGATTCAATATGTGCTGTAACTCCCAAATGTGCATACTCTTCTAACTTGGTATTCCCAGTTTAAAAATGTGAAGCTTCCCCCTTTTCTCCCCATAAGGTAAATGCAGATGGTCATCACAGTACAAATGTCAAGTATATTCTGGTATGTATACAAGAGGGAAGAATATGTACTATTTAAAAAAGTATTTTAGTAGGACAATATTCAGCACACAGGGCTAAGTGGTAGAAAACGAGATACAGAACTGTTTATGGCATGATAGGGGGAGGCACGGAAACAACAGGGATATTAGCACTCACTGTTACCAATGGCTGGATTATAAGTGTTTTCACCTCTATTTTTCTGTTTGAGCTTTCCAAATATTTTACTATGCATATATGTTATTTCTGTATTCGCAAGCATATATAAGACAACTGTGGAGATAGGAGTAATAAAGAAACATAATAGAGTAAAACTTGCACATATAAAAGTCGTTCAGTTGAGTTTGTTAAATGATGGTAACTATTCCTAACCAGAATTGGTGTTACCTTGGTGGAGGTAATGGGAGACCAGAATAGAGAGGGCCAGGGGGCAGGCGCTTGCAACAAGATCAATAACCTCCTCAGTGCTAAGACAGACTCTATTGCAGTTTATGAGAATGCACAACTCCAGTTGTGAGGGTCCTGACATTTTAAGATTTCCCATCCAAACAGCTTCTCAAGGAATCTTAAATAACTCGCTTTATACAGCCACTAATTGAAGATGCTGCTGAAGATAGAAAATACTCAAGTAACCTTATGTCAGGCTTTAACTTATGTTGTAATGCTTTGGGGACACGAGATTTGTCCTGCAACATCTCAAATGCTCCCAAATTCAGTGTACTCTAAAAAAAACTTTAAATAAGAGTTTTCATACAAGAAACAAAGTAGTTCTTAATTGTCAAAAAATAAAGACATCTTGGGAAAACCTTGAGGCAAAGACCCAAGGATTTGGAGAGACTGAAACCTGAGTACAAACTCAAACACCATCATTAGCAAACTGCATGACCTTGTTCAGACTGTTTATGGTCTCTGAGCAGATGCAGAAAGAGAAATAAGATGGGCTCAAACTTCTAAGACTTAAAAGTGTCATTTAATCCTACTCTTTCTCTCAGAAGCCAAATGTGCTTTATCGCTTGATTTTTAACCTTTATTCTCTGAAGAACGACATCTCAGAAACTGATAAGCATTAATATTTCAGGCACATTATGTATGGTTGACATTTTAAACTATATATTTTCATGACAATATTGAGACTATTCTGCTGTGAAATCTCTGAACAGCAATAAGGAATTCTGAAATGAATGAAGAGTTGGGGCCTAGTGAGGTTCCTGACGGGGGGAGGGAGGATGTTAAAAGTATAAGTATTTAAAAAATATGCTGGAGAGAGCTGTCTTTAATGAGAATAAAAGAAGCTGCTTCATAAAAAGTTAAAGTGTTCTCATTGTCATGCATTTGGCTCTTGGGGGAAAAAACACACAGATGGTACTACCTATCAAACCATTACCTATTGATAAGGTCAGGGAGCAGGGCCCAAGGGCCGCGCACATAAAAGAACCAGAGGACTTCTACTGGAAAGCTTCTCATGGAATCCAGGCCACTCCCTGACCTTGGCACACACCTCCGAAGGCTCATTTAAAATATACTCCTAGTTTTGTGATCCATTCATCTGTTGATGGACACCTTGGCTGGTTCCAAAGTTTGGCAATTGTGAATTGTGCAGCTATAAACATAGATACACATGCATTAGTCTGGTAATTAGGTTTTAGTTCTTTGGGGTAGATGCTTAGAAGTGGTATCGCTGGGTCATACGGTAGGTTTATTCCCATTCTTCTGAGGATCCTCCAC
>PVJS01016783.1:0-37060 GCA_004027185.1 Glis glis
AAAAAAAAAAAAAAAAAAAAAAGAGCGCACATTCATGGTGAACCTTTGTTTTCATCTCCTTGGAATAATTTAAATTCCTCAAACCCAGAGATTGTTATGATGCCTAAGCACGATGAACATCTTATAAAACTCTTCTTAATATTTCAGATTTGATTATCGCTATTGGTATCAGCTTTTGGGGTTTAGTTATGGAAGCAATTCAATAACTGGACTCATCTTAAAAGTATTTTACATAAGAATATCTGGAAAGAGTTTAACAGCCACTTGATGCATATGCAAATCATTCATGATTATGCAAAGTCTTCTTGTAGTTTTTCTTAACTACCCTTGATGCTTTATCATTGAAGCCAAGTGGTTTTTCCTTAGACCTAACAAAATATTATTTTTATTTTGTATTTGCCTCCTAAGTTCTGCATAAATACTCTCAACAGGTAATTAGGTTTCTCTTTATAATATCACTAAAAATATAAAGATAAGTATTAAAATAACCTTAAACCAATGTGTTTTTAACAAGTCAGAGATATTCAGCATCCAATATCATTATTTTAATTTATTTTTAATTGAATTTCAGCAAATAAATCTACTTCCTGCTCATGTGCATCTATGATGATTTCTATTCAACATATGTACCCAGATTCAACCTAATTTGGAAGAAAGGAGGTTTTACCTGCTCGCAAGATTTTGCAGGGCTCATGATCAAATTAAGATTTTGGGTCTTGTTTTTGTATATAAATCTTGCTTTCCTGATATACTAACCAAATTTCTATTTTGAAAAAAAAATAATCCATCCAACCACTTCCACTGAGCCCCTCTTCTCTAGATTAATAGAACACATGTTGCCACATTACTATGAAAGGTGGGGAGCATGTATATTCTTTCAATTGTAATAGAATAGAAGATGTGTAGTACCCATCCCTAGCAAACTACACTTCCAGGGTGCATGATAGAAATCCATCTAGTTACTCATGGGTAGAGCCTTCATGACTTAATCAATTTCCAAAGGACTCACTTACCCTATTCGGTATTAGATTCCAACATAAGAAAATGTGTGTGTGGGGGGGGGTGTCACCAACATTCAGACCACAGCAATTGTTTTTTTATTTCTGCTTTGCATTTAATTTTTTCTTTCTTTTTTTTTTTTTTTTTGGTACTGGAGATGGAACCCAGGGACATTCTACCTCTGAGCTACACCCCCAGCCCGATTTTTTTTTTTTTTGCGGTACCGGGGATTGAACCCAGGGGCGTTCTACCTCTGCGCTACACCTCTGGCCCTATTTTTTATACTTTCCTTTGAAACAGGGTCTCACGAAGTTTCGGAGGGCCTCACTGAGTAGAGAGAGAGAGACAGAGAGAGAGAGAGAGAGACAGAGAGAGAAAGAGAGACAGAGAGAGCTGAGGCTGGCTGCGAACCCTGATCCTCCAGTCTCCGCCTCCCAAAGTACTGGGATTACAAGCGTGAGCCACCACGCCCGGCTTTATTTTTTATTTTGAAATGGTCTCACTAAGTTGCAGAGGGCCTTAATAAGTTGCTGAGACTGGATGCAAACCTGTGATCCTCCTGTCTCAGCCTCCCAAGTACTAGGATTACAGGCATGTGCCACCATGCCCAGCTTGCATTTAATTTTTTCACAGTGTACTTAGTTCAGTAGAAAGGAACACTCATA
The DNA here is from genome assembly GCA_004027185.1 of Glis glis. Lineage (NCBI taxonomy): Eukaryota > Metazoa > Chordata > Mammalia > Rodentia > Gliridae > Glis > Glis glis. Next base: position 1,665 of record PVJS01016783.1, read on the forward strand.
TTTATCTAAGATTAGGGTTTCCCCTCATGCTGAATCTCTAACATGGTCACACTCTTAATCACCAAGGCTGGGCTTATAATTGCCCTAATTCATCTCTTAGCACGCCACCGTATTTATTATTTTATTCTCTCTCTCTCTCTTTTTCTTTGTGTTGTACTGGGGATTGAACCCAAAAGCATTGTAACTCTGAGCTACACCCCCAGCCCTTTTTATATTTTACTTTTCGAAATGGGGTCTTGCTAGGTTGCTGAGAGTCTCGCTAAATTGCTAAGGCTGGTCTTGAACCTGGGACCCTCCTGTCTCAGCTTCCCAAGTACTGGGATTACAAGTGTGTGCCACCATGCCCGGCTTTTTTTCTAAAATTTCAACAGACATAATTTGAGTTTATTTTTCTGAACAATAGAAACCCTAGGTAGAATAAAAGCACTTAAATTTTTGCTGCAATGCTAAAGGCCCCCAGTGATTCTTGAAATAATGAGAATAGAAGAACATCTGGATTTTGTAGCTCATTGTAAACGCAGAATGGTGAATGTTATTTAGTAAACTAGTGTCTTTGTGAATATTTCATGTGTGTGTCTCGTCTCTTCAACTGAATCGTAAGTATTTGAGGGGAAGGATCCCGACCTTGGCTTCTTGTATGTCACAGAGATGGGCGAACACGTACTTGGCATATAATACACACCCAATAAACCGAATTTTTATTGCCCAAGGAGAGAATTCCACGAGACAATAGCATGGTTATTACTTAATTTCAAGGGTATCGAGCACAATATCCTGTTTTATTTAGAAAGAGTCCTGCAGAAAGCTATGTGAATCCACCTCTGATTTTGAATCTCGTGTTTTATATTACACACGGGGTGGGAAGGGGGGAGAAATCCTGGAACTCATTTCTTTAAAAAATTAAAAGGTAGGAAAAATGCTTGCTTAGAATTTTCTAGACTGCATGCCTGTGCTTAAGGCAACTTCTACCCAGCTTTTGAAAACAAGCTATTTTTATTTCTGTTAGTAACAAGTCTAAGCATGGTATGCAGAAGAAAAAAATCTGCATCTCAGATTAATGAATCAATTAATATAGGTATGATGGATGCAGGCCTCAGCTCACAGGCAGTTACCTGCCTGGTCCAGAACCCAACCAGAATGTTGTCATCCATCACACCAGTCAACAGCAAAAAGAGCTAAAAGGACACTCTAAATTCATAGTCGCTCTGACCAGAGTGGCTTCTCATCTCGTTTATTTTGTATTTGTTGATATCTGTGTACTTTTACTTCTATATCACATTAGAGACAGTCTCACTTACTGAGAAACGTACCAGTAGATCCACAAATATCAGACTCTAGCATGCAACTTGGCCTGATTGAAAGCCAAGGATAATGTTTGTGCCCAATTTCCATAAACACTTTTTAAAATTATTTTTTATTTTATACTTTTATTAGTGCATTGTAATTATACTCATAGTGAGTATTTGGGGTTTGTTTGTTTGTTTTTTGTGACACTGGGGATTGAACCCAGGGACATTCTACCTCCAAGCTACACCCCCAGTCAAATTTTTTATTGTTTTGTTTTGAAACAGGGTCTTGCTAAGATGTTGAGAGTCTCACTGAGTTGATGAGGCTGTCCTCGAACCTGAGATCCTCCTGTCTCAGCCTCCTAAGTACTGGTATTACAGGTGCACACCACCATGCCAGGCTCATAGTGAGTTTTAAAGCGATGCAAACAGCTGGGCGTGGTGGCACACGCCTATAATCTTAGTGCTTGCAAGGCTGAGACAGGAGGATTGCAGGTTCAAGGACAGCCTCGGCAACTTGGAGAGACATTGTTTCAAAATAAAAAATAAAAAAGGGCTGGGGGTGTAGCTTGGAGGTAAAAAAAAAAACCCCGTGTTCAATCCCCAGTACCAAAAATAAGGGGTGACGCACAAATACATGCCCACATCACGTGGTATATTTCCCTCTGTATCGACTCCTACTCCCCATTGCTCCTTCCCCATACATGTTAGCAAGATTGGTAATGTGGTGGCGCACGCTTGTAATCCCAGTACTCTGGGAGGCGGAGACCGGAGGATCCGAGTTCGCGGCCAGCCTCAGCTCTCTCTCTCTCTGTCTCTCTGTCTCTCTCTCTCTCTCTCTTTCTCTCTTTACCTAGTGAGGCCCTCCGCAACTTCGTGAGACCTGGTTTCAAAATAAAGTATAAAAAAATAGGGCCGGGGGTGTAGCGCGGAGGTAGAACGCCCCTGGATTCAATCCCCGGTACCGCAAAAAAAAAAAAAAAAAAAAGATTGGTAATGATACCTGCAAATACGGACATAACATTATTTGAACTGCTTTCTTCCTCAATAAACACATGCTAGGTGAATTGACTTATACATAAACCCTTTATAGCTGTCCCAAGCTTATTTCATTTTTCCATTAATATGTGTGAGACCTAAATTTTTTTATAGTAACAATTTCATGTTTAATAAATACCATATGCGACGGCATGCTTTTTTGTGGTATACATTTACACAACATCTCTCTTTTTTTACTCTATAATGCCACTTATTTAGCATTATTGAAATGATAAAATTATACAAATGGAGAACAGATCGGTGGCTGCTGTGTATTTAAGGATGAGGGTGGATGAAGTGGGTGTGGCTATAAAAGGTAACCCAAGAAATCCTCGAGGTGATGGAAATACTCTATGTCTTGACTCTGTTAAAAGTCCATCTCCTGATCTGACCTTCTACTATATTTTTTGAAGATATTACCATTGGAGCAAAAGTGACTAAGGGCACACACAATCTCTATATTATTTTATTTAGTTATTTATTCTCATTGACACATAATTGTACTTATTTATGGTTTACAATGTGATAATTCGATACATTTATGCAATGTGCAATAATTCAATCAGTACTATTAGCATTTTCATCTCTTTAAACATTTATCATTTCTTTGTCTACAAACTCTTCCAGTTCTTTATAAAATATATAATAAATCGCTGCAAACCATAGTCATACTCTAATATGACAGTGAAATACTAGAAGTTATTCCTCCTTTCTAACTATATTTTGGGAACTGTTATCTGACTTCCCCCCACTCCCAACCTTCTCCACTTTCTAGCTTTTTTATAATCTCTATTCTATACTCTTCTTTTATAAAATAAAACATTTGCATCCACAGATGAGTAAGAACATATGGTATTTGTCTTTCTGTGCCCGAATTATTTCATGTAACCTATTATCCTCCACAACCTATTTTTCCACGAATGACAGGATTTCCTTCTTTGTTATGACAGAGTGGTATTCCATAGTGTTTATATACCCCAGTTTCTTTATCCATTCACCCACCTTAGTTGATTCTATAACTTCTATTTTGGTAGCAGTAAATGTGATCCCAATGTGTATATATATTCGACAAAATATTAGTAACTAGTTCTTTTTATTTCTGAGTAGTATTCCACCACATGGGCATATCGAAATTTGCTTACTGACTAAATGACGCACATGTGGGTGCTCTGAGGCATGAGATATTTTGAGCAGAGTTGCTATGAGTTGTGTGAATGTCTTTTTGATTTTATAAAATACTTATGAATTGTTGTGGCATGTGATGCCAGTTTAATTGTATAGGAAACTGGTGAGTATTTTCCAAGCTGCCTGCACTATTTTGCATTCTTTCAAAAATGCATAAAAGTTTCCACAAGTTGCTCTGACTTCTTGCTAAACCCTGGCATTGATGACCTGTTAAAACCCAACCATTCTAGTGTGTGTGTGTAGAAGGATATTCATGTGTGATTTAAAATTGCATTTCACTCAGAATTAATGAAACGAAGCATCTTTTTCTGTGTTTGTTTGGTATTTGTATATCTTTACTGGTGAAATGTCTTTTCAAATACTTTCTCCATTTTTTTTTATGGTACTGGGGGTTGAACCCAGGGGCATTCTACCTCTGAGCTACACCCCCAGCCCTATTTTTTATTCTTTATTTTGAAACAGGGTCTCACTAAGTTGCAGAGGGTCTCACTAAGTTGCTAAGGCTGGCCGCGAACCCGGATCCTCCTGTCTCAGCCTCCCAAGTACTGGGATGACAAGCGTGCACCACCACACCCAGCTACTTTCTCCATGTTTATGTCAATTACTCATATATGGTTGGATCTATCTCTAGATTTTGTATTTTCTTCTCTTTGTCTGTCTCTATTACTCAATTACTGTAGTTTTCAAGTCATAAAATCAGCTAGTTAACAATCTTCAACTTTGTTCTTTTTCAAAATGATTTTGACTAAGCTATTTGCATTTCCATATAAATTTTATTCTATAGAAATGCATTTTTCTTTAGAAAAGAAGTTCCATGTTAATTTTATCCAATTCATAACTCTGTTTAACAAGATCCTACTAGGATATTGGTTGTATTGATTGTGATAGCATTGAATATATAGATTAATCTGCACAGAACTAACACTCTAACAACATTGAGAATTAAAATACACAAGTGGAGCATATCTCCCCATGAATTTAGGTATTCTTTGCACTGTTTTGTGGTTTTCCATGTCCAGGGCCTGCACATATTTTGCTGAATTGACTCCTAAATATTTCAATGTTTTTATCAATATGATGTCTGATTTTTAATTTTAATTTTTAATTTCAATTTCATAAGAAATTGAAATGTTGTAAAGGTGCTTGGTTTCTTGTATACTAATCCCATATCCTGCATCCTTACTTGTATCCTTCCTCGTGAGTGTAACTAAAATCACTCACTATTGATAGCAGAGATTTTTATTTATTTATTTTAGTGCTGTGGGTTGAAGCCAGGCCTTTGTGTACAGTAGAGATTTTGTAAATTCCTGAGAATTATCTATGTCGATAATCATGTCATCCGCAAATAAAGAGATTCTTAGTTCTTCCTTCTCACTAAATATGACTTGTGTCTCTTTATCTTGTTTTATTACATAAGTTAGGGATTCCAGTCCAATGTGTACAGAAGTGGTAATAACAGACCTTGTTTTTCTCATTCTTAACGTAAAAGCAGATTGTTTTTCGAGAAGAACTTTTATGTTAGCTATTCGTTTTTCCTTACACACCATTTTTTTCCAACTTGAAAAGGTTCCTTTTTATTCTTAATTTATGGAGAATTTTGATCACAAATGGGTGCTGAATTTTGCTGCATATTTTCTTGAATACAATGAGATAATACACACACACACACACACACACACACACACACACACACACACACACACAGATGAATACATATATCAGAGGTCTCAATGAAGCTCCGCAAACATTTCTAAAACTCATTCTCTCTCTTCATGAGCCCAACTTTTCTTTGATACTCAGCCCTGCAAATCCTTTGCAGAACTCTGAACGCCAGCTCCTCAACTCAGTGAGACCAGCAGGTGCTGTGTGGATTTCCCCTCCCTGATCTACATACTGGAAAATCTCTTCCTGCCACGAGCCAGGGCACTTGTAGGACTCATCTTGCTCATTTTCCTTCTACTGGAAATCAGTATTCTGGGACACATGTTTTTCAGTATCTAAAACCCATTGTTTTCCTTATTTGGTCCAGTTTTCTAATTGTTTCATGCATGAGGGCAAGTCTAGGCTGTTAACTTCCCATGGCCCAGAGTGAAAGAATTAAGCACGCTGTAGTCATGAACTCAAGGGTCATATACTAAAAACCTACACAGGGCTGGGTCAGTGTGGCATAAATGAATTAAGTGGCATCAGAATGAAAGAAGAGGGGTTTGGCAAATAATTTGTACTTTAAATAATAAAATATGGAACAAAGAAACATCTGGAATGTTTAGTTTACCAGGCCCCTACTTCCTTGTGTACTCAGCTCTGCCCTCTGGCTTCCAATCCTACCTTTGAGTGAGGATCAACGTTATTAGAAGCTCCTCTCTTGAAAACTTTCAATAGGATGTGTAGACATAGTTCACATTCGTTCAACTCACTCTATCAAATTTTAAGGCTGTTTGCATTTTCTGCCTGAACTATACATATGTCTTCTTTCTCCTTAGGCAACTTGAGAATCGCAGCTAAAATTTGAGGAAGATATATGTTTGGAGGTGGCAGAGCAGAGTTGAAAAGAAGAAAACTCCAATAAATACTCTAAAAAGCACACCTACTTTATCCTGACCCATAGAATCAGAAGTCCAATGGCCCACTAGAATGTGAGAAGAAATAATGGTTATCATTCATTTTTTCCAAAAAAGAGACCACAGTACTCTAGCTAAGTAGTGGATCTAACCTATTCTGAAGGATAAAGCTGGAAATATCCCCTAGCAAGTTATAAATCCATGTTTATACTTATTCATAATTTTTTGAAAATTCACTACACATAAGGTACTTTTATTAACATCAAGATGACAATGGTGGTAACCCATATCTTGAAAAAGCAGTCCTTTTTAAAATGTCCTAAGGAAGTGGGTAATTATTGTTCACAAGCATCCTGAAAAGCAAGTCTAATATGTTTATCTTTACTTCACATGCATATAGTAACCAAACCACAAAATGATGATCTGGCAAGAACTTATCTAGCTTTCTATCCCCTCTCAAGATAAGGCAACAAAGACCCTGTATCTCAGTGTTGTAGTGAAGTCACCCGACTTCTGGGGGAAGAAAGACACCCCATAAAAATAACCCGAGAGGCCTACTTAGAATGGCAGATCTGATCCATCGACTTCTATGAACGAAAAGGCATATTTTATACCTCTGGAACTTTGGGGGACTTTTGAAGAAATACTTATGCAGTCTGGATTCCCCATCAGCAACCCCAGAAAATGAAAAATGGATGTTTTGCATACTTGAATCTAAAAGAATAAATGGGGGAGAGAAATGCCACACTTAAGAATACTGAAGAGAACATACAATCCGCAAGATGAATTATCAGCAACCACTGAACTCTCACTATGAGAACCTGTTTGTCTAGGGATTGTACATCCCGTTGTTTCCACATGAAGGCTGTTTGGGACCGAGGGCACAAGAAAAAAAATCATTCATTTCAATAGCTCTATGAAAATTATTTTTTTAAACCACCAACTTCAAATGAATCCTGGGCCTCCTCAGACACTAAACAGTTTACCCATCTATCAACAGTCGTTATTTTAACCTAGCCAAGACTGTTCTCAGTGCTTATCTTACAAGTTGGTGATACTCGGTGTGATTTAGGGAGCAATTACCTAGCACCAACCCTTCTCAACAAATTCTTTTTATAGCCGGGCGTGGTGGCGCACGCTTGTAGTCCCAGTACTTGGGAGGCTGAGACCGGAGGATCCAGGTTCGTGGCCAGCCTCGGCTACTTAGTGAGGCCCTCCGCAACTTCATGAGACCTGGTTTCAAAATAAAGGATAAAAAATAGGGCCGGGGTTGTAGCTCGGAGGTAGAATGCCCCTGGGTTCAATCCCTGGTACCGTGCAAAAAAAAAAAAAATCTTTTTTTAAAAAATGGAGTTTTTTGTTGGTGCATTGTAATTAGACATCATGCGAGGTGCAGAGTAACACTGATAATTTCATAGTTGTACATGGTGTTGCTTGAACTGTTTCCTTTATCAAGTCTCCTTCCACCTCCTCTAGCCCCACTCCATTGATCCACTGGAGTTTCTCCTCTTTTATCTGAAGTCCCTTCTATGCCCCAATTTCTTTCATAGCTTCACATATGAAGACTGGCTAAGCTCACTTAGCATAATATTTCCTGGCCACATCTATGTTCCTGCAAATGGCATAATTTTGTTCTTTATAGCTGAGTGAAATTCCCATTGTGTGTGTATACCACAGTTTTGTAATCCTTCTTAACAAATTATTCATATAAATTCCCTACAATTCACCCATTGGAAAATCATGTCAATTAACTAGGATAAGTAAACCAAACATCAGATGTTTACTAAAAATGTTAAGGACTGTGGAACAGTCAGGACTTGCTATGAATTAGTTTAATCAGATTTTAGAGATACCCTACTTCCTTCATCTATTCAGTGACCCCCTTCTTGAATTGTTTTCCTTGTATCTTCTTTTCTCTTTTGTTTTCTTTTGGTGGGGCAGCAGGTTTTATCCCATTATAAAAGGCCCAGGGTTTATGTCTTCATTAATTCTCCTCTGGGTTACTACAACAAAATCCCAAAGTCTTACTTCTCCTCATCATATTTTGTTCAAGCAGTCTCTTACAATAAGAATGTTGTCATATGTCTGCTTATAATCTCTTTTTACATACTTTTATTGGCGCATTGTATGAAGTTCAGAGTGATAGGGACATACATACACAGAGTGCTTGGTGAGCTTCCCCCAGCTCCCTCCCCACTCCCTCCCCTTCCCCATGCATGATATTGAGATCGGCATTGATGATTTCACATATGTACATAACATCAATGGAAGTGTTTCCTTCATTGTTTCTCCCTCCTTGCTTATAATCTCTTAAGGACCACTGAATACAAACAGATGAAGAAAGGATTTTTTTTTATGTGGTACTGGGGATTGAACCCAGGGACATTCTACCTCTGAGATATAGCCCCAGCCTATTTTATTTTATTTTTTTTATTTTGAAACAGGGTCTCACTAAGTTGCTGAGGGCCTCACTAAGCTGCTGACTCTGGTCTTGAACCTGTGATCCTCCTGTCTCAGCCTCCCAAGTACTAGGGTTACAAGTGTACACCAACACACCTGACTTGAGGAACAGATTTTTAATGAAAACTATAGGCCCTTATAATTAGGTCACTGACTACCTTTCTCAACTCATCCCTCATCACTGTAGCCAAATGCTTCAGTTAAAACCCACTAATTAGAATATTCAGAGTAGCCCCCTGTGGTCTCATCTCCTGGCCTTTGCCCATGCTATTTTCTTTACAAAAAAAAAAAAAATTTCCTCTCTGACTCCACACTTCATCCTGGCCATTGATTCTTTCCATGGAAAAGTCCTCATCTTTTATGATCCACCATTGCTGTTACTTCCTCTTTGAAACCTTCCCTGATACTACCCCACAGCAACCAACCCAAGGCTATGGGGCTTCCTCTAGACTCACTAGCCAGCACCAAATCCTGTCCTAGTGACATAATCATCAGATCTCACGACAGGACCCTCAAACCTATAAGTGACTAGAGGGTAGGGATCAAATCTTTCTCTTATCTTTCCTAGTGGCTCAGGCAGTCTTTGGCTAACTTGATTCTCTTGCCCTTCAGCCTTCTGCCGTGTGAGGGTATAGCAAGAAGACCCCCATCAAATCCACTGCTGGCTCCTTGACTTTGTAATTCCCAGGTTGGAAACTGTGAGAAAATACATATCTATGCTTTATAAATTACCCAGTCTCAGGTACTCTGTTATAGTAGCACAAATGGACTAAGACATCCCACTTGCCAATTTGGGGGTGATCTAACCTGTTTGTAACAAATAAGGTATCCCATTTACCTAAACAAAATATATGTATTATGTTCAAAGATTGCCATTGGACTAATATCTACTGGTAATTAACAGTAAATAATAAAATACTTCCTTTTTATAATATACTTTTATTGGTGCATTGTTGTTTCACATCATAATGTAGTTCAGAATGATAGTGACATCCACGTACACATACCTACTTAAAAATTAACTAATTTCATATTTTAAAATCTCTGGATGACAGTATTTTTCTTGTTTTACCACTCTGTGTATCTATAATCTTTTTTGCCACCAATAAAAGTTAATAATTAAATAAATTTTCTCCTATAAGAAATGTTTCTCTTATGTGGTCAAATTAAATATTCATTCTTTCTTTCATCCATTCATTTATAACAGTAAGCGCATCAAATTATAAACCTATCTCTCCAGCATTTTCTTTTATAAAATTGTAAAATGTGAAGAAAAATCTTTTCTTTTTCTTTTCCAGCCAATGTGAACAAGGTAATAAATTTAGAAATCAATATACGTCAAGTTGTAGCATATGCCTTGGAAGAGTTAGGTGGGAATATAAATCAAATAATTTAAGTCAGTTAAATTCAATATTATTAAAAGGGAAGTTCAAATAGAACTGTTATACCCACCTGCTAAGGAACTTTCTTTCAGTGCAGTGGATATATTTATAGCCAATAAAAATCCATTTTTCCAAGTAGAGAATGGAATCCTTCCATTACCGTGTAAATGTTTAAATATTTCATGTCTATGTTTTTCTTAATGCTCATTTAATTTTATGCTATAATTGTTGAAAATGTATGCCTAATACACTGCAAATTCTACCATCTGCCTTTAGAAATTCTCCAGAATATCTTTCAAAGATTGATAAATTATCCACTTCCTGAAGTTGTGCATCAGAGCTTCACAGTCCAGAAGTAGAATATAATAAATTATGCAGGGTGCACCTTAGAAGCACACACAGGGTTTGTAAGGTGACCCTGAATGTGCTGTATCCCTCATACGGAAAAGGTGGTTTTATTTCTTGATATGTTCTGACATCCTGCTAGGGGAATATAAAACTTTACACACCAGGCAATTTACTTTGCGCCCAAATAGATTGGTTTTAGGTTGAACCAAATTTAGGTATATCAAAAAGCTGTCTTAAAGCAGTATTTTATTTCAGTGTTGGAAAGGGCCAATTTAGAAACTCTGTGTTCTTTCTGATCAGACTATAGACTTCCTATCTGTCTGTCTGTCTGTCTATCTATCATCTATCTATCATCTATCTATTGGTACTAGGGATTGAACCCAGGGGCATTCTACCTCTGAGCTAAACTCCCACCCCTATTCTATTTTACTTTTTGCAGTACCAGGGATTGAACCCAGGGGCATTCTACCTCCATGATACACCCCAGACCCTATTTTTTATTCTTTGTTCTTGAAACAGGGTCTCACTAAGTTGTGGAGGGCCTCACTAAGTAGCTGAGGCTGGCCGCGGACCCGGATCTTCCGGTCTCAGCCTCCCAAGTACTGGGATTACAAGCCAAGGCCACAATGCCAGGCTTTTATTTTTTTAATTTTATTATTATTATTATTATTATTATTTGCGGTACTGGGGATTGAACCCAGTGACATTCTATCTCCGAGCTGTACTCCCAGCCCTATTTCTTATTTTTTATTTTGAAACAGGGTCTCACTAAGTTGCTGATACTGGCCTTGAACCTGGGATTCCCCTGTCTCAGCCTCCCAAGTACTGGGATTACAGGCATGTGCCACCACATCTGGCTTTCCCACATATTTATATGGTAGAAATTTACTTTTAGCTCTTCATTTTTCTCATGCAAATTGAACTCTTTTTTTTTTCTTGCTCAAGTCACTGTGAGATCAATCCATAGTGAATATTTATATATAAAATAAGGGGTTGTCTGTAGAATTGATATGACAACAACCATAAGATGACTAAACATTGTGATAAAACTAGGACCCCTCAGGACCATGCTGTCCTCTTTTTCTGCCACCAAAGTCAGTAAATTTTCCAGTTAGAAATTCCTGGATATTTGTTGAAGTTATTTTTTAACAGTCATAACTAAATAAATAGTAGCAGCTGTATTTCAATGATACAGCAGAAAACTCAGGAGATATTAGAAAAGCCACCAATTTTTATAATAGTACAAGAAACTCTGAGGTATGGTGGTGGGCTCCTTTATTTGGCATAAATTAAAAGCATAAACTCACAACCTACTATAAAGCAAAACTAGAACCTCGCTTTATATTTGTGTTTAGCTGAGTCAGTGTGAAAAATATACCTCGCTTCCCTCTGAAATCCTAGAAGAAAAAATCGCCCTACTATGTATTAGCATATGTGGCTGCCAGGCTCCCATAGATCAAACGAGAAATAAAACAAAAGACACGAACATTCCATCCTACTCTTCCTCTGTTAACCATGTAACTAAACAAGATGCATATGTATTTGCCAAAAGACGGACACGAGAATGTTTGTAGTGATATTATTAGGAATAGCCCCAAATTAGAAACATCCCAACGTCCATCATCAGTAGAATGAGTAAATAAATTGCAATATGTACACACAATTAAATTCTCTAATTCCTAGAGAATTAACACAACATCGGTTAATCATACATTAAGGAAATGAAATGTGTAATGCATAATTCCTTTATATAAAGTTCAAACATTAATTACAGTGTCAGAAGCCAAATAATAATATCACCCTTTGAAGGGAATGGTAACCAGGAGGGGTCAGTAGGATCCTTCTGGAACTTTCGAGGTTTTCTATGTCTTCATCTGGGTGGGGTCACATGAACATGTTCATGTTATGAAAATTCACTGAAATCTACCCTTATGATTTGGCCACTTTGGGATACGTGCATCATACTTCAATAACAAGTTTTTAAAACAAAACTCTGAAAGAAAAGTCTGAAAGCAAGCAAACCATGCCAACTAAGAGAGTGAACGTTTTCTCCAAGTTATTAGCTCATAATGAAGAAATTGAAATGCAGTGTGTTATCAGAAACACGGAATGTCTACCTTTTATGTTACCCATTTGAAACTGCACTAAAAGATTGATATTATCTAAGGTTCCATACATTTAATCTCAACCAAATTAGAGTTCATTTTTTCCAGTATTTGGGATTGAGCTATACCCCAGTCCTACTTTATTTTTTATTTTGAAACAGGATCTCACTAAGTTGCTGAGGCTGGTCTCGAACCTGCGATCCTCCTGTCTCAGCCTCCCAAGTACTGGAATTACAATTCTGTGCCACCACGGCTAGCTCCCAAATCAGAGTTCTTATGGAGGTATATCGATTAATAGAATGATTTTTTTTGGGGGGGGTGTTTTTTTTTTATTTTGGTGCTGGGAATTGAACCCAGGGTTATTCTACCTCTGAGCTACATCCTCAGCCCTATTTCATTTTTTTTTTATTTTACAACAGGGTCTTGCTAAGTTGCTGAGAGTCTTGTTAAGTTGCAGAGACTGGCCTCCAATCTCCTATCTCAGTTTCCCAAGTACTCCTCCTGGGATCCTCCAAATACTGGGATTATAGGTGTGCGCCACCACGCCCGGCCATTTTACTTTGTTGACAAAATTTGTACGGAGATGAAGACCTAGTGCCATCGAGGGATTTCCCATTCTTGTGATCTTTGTGCCCGTCGCAGCACTTCCAGTGATGTTATAATCACAGGCTTTATCAGAGCTCTTCACACCAATCAATAGCTGACAAAATTAAACGGTGTCATATGTGTGTGACTGACACGCAGAGACATTGTTTCATGGGTTTGCTGGCTGGGCTTTTTTTGATCCTTTGGGATGTGTTTGCTGCAGCAAATTCAGTAAGCGGTCTTCCCATGATTGAATTAGCATCCCGATAGAAGTCCGATTCTTTAATCTTCTCTCTAGTGTCTCTTATCCACTCACACGAGGATTTCAATTTAGGGGTGATCAGGAAAGCGACGTCTAGTTTCAGTCGTAATTGTCTCTTTTGATGTGATCTCTGTTATGGAAAAGCGAATGAAGATACACATCTATGCAGAAGCGCAGGCTATTTTTAAAGTATTTTATAGTCAGCCATTTACCTCCTGAAACTATATGTAAAAAAAAATTAGTCTTCCTCCACTCATCATTTATTTATTCATTTGTTTATTTAATATTTTTAGTGTAAAAGACACTGAATCCAAGTGGCCCAGCCAGGCATGGTGTCACATGCCTATAATCCCAGTACTTGGGAGGCTGAGACAGGAGGATCACAGGTTTGAGGCCAGCTGCAGCAACTTAGCAAGGCCTTTCCCAGTTTAGGGAGACTAGTTTCAAAATAAAAAATAAAATAAGGCTGGGGGTGTAGCTCCGAGGTAGAATGTTGGGTTCAATCCTTAGTACCACACACACACACACACACAAAAGAGCTCTTACCTGAATCTAGTATATTGAATTTTAGAACTTACCTCCGAATTGAAAAGCTATGTTCCTTTGATTAGACCAGTTGAGTATGGCCAAACCTCCCTTGTCTAGCAAGCAAGAGGCCCTGGGTGCAATCCCCAGCACTGCAGAGAAAAAAACAAGTAAACAAACAAACAAACAAACAAACATTCTCTCATTCCTTTCCTTCATCCCTGAAAGACTTCTTGATAGGAGGGCATGAGAAAAATGTGGAAAACTAGAACTTTTCTAAGATTGCAGACCTTCGGGCAATTACCATCTTCTCTAATTACTTTGATACTAAAAATCTATCCTAAATAACCTTCTCTGAAAACAGTCCCTTTGAATGTCTCAACTGTATATACAATTCATTAAGGAACATGGTATCTCCCCAAATTAAAAATCCACATAACCTGTGTATGTCTTAGATGAGCCTTAAATGCAATCTGGTTGTCAAGGAACTTGTCTCCCCGTGACTGTGTGTACCAATAGAGTCTTTATTAAACCATAATGAATATAATTATAATATACAACTTCAATCACATGAGGCCACAGGCTTAATCTCCGAGGGAGAGATTGACAGGGATTATATTTCAAATAGGAGAGGCTTAGCTTCTCAGGACATATAGGCTCCAAGCAAGGATGTGCAAAGTGGTCTTTTTCCTGCAATAATGAAGATCAAACAGCTTCTGCTTTTTTTATCTGGCACTTTACAGGTGCACCACAGCATTGCGACACCACTCTGCGGCATTTTTTATAGATATTATCATCCTAGTAAAGTAAGCTATACTTTTACTCATTCCCGAGTTTATACACCACTGAGGGTTTACTGTCAGTGTGATTTATGAACTTTCTTTGCTAGGTTTCAATATCAATAAACTGCATCAGCCTATTCTTCCTAGTCACAGTTCTCCTGCGCATAAAACCAAGCTGCATTCCATAAAAATGTATGTGATATTCTCTTTGAATTGGAAGCTGGAACAACAGAGGGTGAGGGACAGGGTTGCCAAGTGAAAAAGACTCTAATTCTAAAAAAGAAAGAAAGCCTGAGCCCAGAAGTGTGGTTCATGCCTGTAATCCTAATTCTTGGGAGGCTGGGACAGGAGAATAGTAGGTTTGAGGCTAGCCTCAGAAACCTAGCTAGGTCCTCCACAACTTAGTGAAAGACCCTGTTTCCAAATACAAAAGTAGAATAGGGCCAGGGGTATAGCTCAGAGGCATAATGCCCCCAGTACCACAGAAAAGAAAAAAGAAAAGAAAGAAGGAAGGAAGGAAGGAAGGAAGGAAGGAAGGAAGGAAGGAAGGTTGGTTGATTCTACCCTGGACTATGTCACTAGCCAGTTGTTTTATCTTGGATAGGTCATTTAACTTTGGGGATACTTGGGTTCCTGATAGTGATACTAGAAAAATACTTTCTTCCCTTCCTTCTTTGCACATACTAAATCATATATGTTAAAGAGCTTTGAAAGAAAAGAAAACATTATACAAAAAATGTTTGTATAATGAGTATATGTTTGTATAATGTAGTGAGCTTGAAGGTATTTTGGTGACCTGTCAGTGACTATAGATGAAGTTGTCCCCAGGATTCCTCTTCTTTTCCTCTTACTTCCCCATCTTCCTGCATAGAGGATGACAGGGACAACCCTAGAGGACATGTCCCTGTTTCCCTTTCCCAACTACCCCCACTCTATGAACTCTTCTCCCAACTTCTTAGTTCTCTGGATCCTTGGAATTCTTCAGCAACACCCGCCCTATGTAATGCCTACACTAGTTTAAATGTTACAAACATTGAAATAAAACTTGTATGTAGCCATGAGAAAAGAGTTAGATTTCTCTGAGAAAGGGGTTTTCAAAGGCCTAACCATTATTCTAAAGTTTGTATGTATTATGTTATGTTTATTTTATGTTTATCTATAAGCAATATATAGAACTGCTTTGCATGTTTTAAAAATTACTTAAATGTATCATGTGCTCAATATCATTTTGGAATATTTAATAAGTTTTCCCAATGTTTATCTATATCAACATATAAATTTGATTTTAATAATTTTTTTTTGCGGTACCGGGGATTGAACCCAGGGGCATTCTACCTCCGCGCTACACCCCCGGCCCTATTTTTTATACTTTTATTTTGAAACCAGGTCTCACAAAGTTGCGGAAGCCTCACTAAGTAGAGAGAGAGAAGAGACAGGGAGAGAGAGAGAGAAAGAGAGCTGAGGCTGGCCTTGAACCCGGATCCTTCGGTCTCCGCCTCCCAAAGTACTGGGATTACAAGCCTGTGCCACCATGTCCGGCGATTTTAATAATTTTAACTGATACATAATTGTTTAAAAGTGCTTATTTTTATCCATTTCACTTTAAATCGGGATCTCAACATGGTAATATAGATAATGCTACGGTAAACGTCATTTTATGTGTCTCTTTTTGCAACTGAGTAAGGGATTCTCTGCTAGCTTTCAGAGTCAGAAACAACTTGCAGGATACCTACATGCTCCATCTGAATAATGTCTTCTTACATATATACAAATCCATTAATTCTTTTGCCTATATTTAATCTCATATTAATCCCATCTACTGAGTCTTTAATTCATTATCAATTTTTTTCTAGAAAACCTATTTGATTGTTTTTCAAATATTCTAGGTAACTTTATAGTCCTTGTTACATAAAGACATTTTCAATATTAAAGTTTTCTAGATTCTAGTTAGTGTGATGATTAATTTTATGTGTCAACTTGACTGGGCCATGGGATGCCCAGATAGCTGGTTAAACATTCTTTCTTAGTGTGTCTATAAAGATATTTCTGGAAGAGATTAGCACTTGAGTTGGTGGACTGAGTAAAGCAGACTTATCTCTTTGATGCTGGTGGACATCATTTAATCTACTGAGGGCCTGGGTAGAAAAAAGGGGTGGAGGAAGGTTGAATTCACTCTGCCTGACTGCTTGAGCTAGGACGTTGATCATCTCCTGGCACTCCTGATTCTCAGGTCTTCAGACTCAGACCAGAATCTACACAAATGGCTTTTTGGCCTTCAGGCCTCTGAACAATACTGCCAGCTCTTCTGAATCTCTAGCTCATTGATAGCAGATTGAGGGTTGGCTCAGCCTCCCTAACTGCATGGCTGATACTTCAGAATAAAACTATTTCTAGATGTATATCTCCTATTGGTTCCGTTTCTCTAGAGAACCTTGGCTAATGCAGTAAACATGGTTGTTTTACAATCCCTGTTAGATATTTTCAACATTTGACAACTTTACAGGTCTATTTTGGCTCTGTTTTATCTTCCTCTTCTGATGGCTCACTGCCATAGTTCTTTATTTCCTTCTATATTCATTACTTTTTGATTATGCGCTCTCATTAAATTTGAAAAATTACCGTGGGGTCTCTACGAGAACTCTGATGAAAGTGAGCGCCTTTTTCCAGTGTAACTCATGTCTTCTACTGCTTGCGTTTTCTTCAGGAAAGCACCTAGGGTCTTTATTCATCAGGGAACAGTCTAAACTAAATTCAGACCTGGTCATATTTTTTTTGGAGTGCTCAAGTGATGCAAATTTGAGCGGGAAATGCACATAAGAACTAGGAAGCATTCATTTTAATTTTCCTTACTCTTTTATTCAATGCAAAAGCAACTTTCCTTGTGAGCCCTTGAGGATGGGGGAAGAGAAAAGGTTTATTTCTGATTCATCTTTTCCTCTAAATTTATACCCAGATAGCATCCAGTTTAATAAAAATTAATATCCTCCTCGATCGGGACTTCAACTTACCTCTCATCTGTAAGGTTCATGTGACACACAATCTATCTTTCTAAGTTTATCAAAATATGGAAGGGGAGAGGCAACGAGAGTCCTGGGTGATTTTCCCCATGGTAATTTCTTATGATTTGGATTGCTTGTGGATGTTTACAGTATATTTCTATCCAAATTGTTTTTGGAATGTATTATTAGGTTATGATAGGTCCAAATAATCTAATATGGTGTATTACAGCAAGTAGATAGCCATCCATCAATTTTAAGATTTCATTTATAGTATTCTTCATAGTCAGTGTTCAATACTTTTTCAAGACTGTTTGGGAAATGTTTAGGTGTTTTGTTTATGATGTTTTCTCTTTTTTAATTTTCATTTGGTAGTACTGGGGATTGAATCCAGGGGGCTCTGCCACTGAGCTACATCCCTCTCCTTTTTTTTTTTTTTGTTTTGTTTTGTTCTGTTTAATTTTGAGACAGGATCTCACTGAGTTGCCCAGGCCCAGTGGCGGAGGTGGGGATAGTCAGAGAGTTTTTACACTTTCGTCAGGACATAGGTTGACACATGCGGTTCTTCTCTTGTTACTCTCTGAACTCGTCATCTCTAGCGGGTCCTTACATAATGGAAGGGTCTTGGGTTTGGACCCACCCTGCCTGGGATATCCGCGTTCTCTCCTGTCCTTCACACACAGCCCATTAAAACCCAGCCCCTTGCCCCCAGAGACTGGCACATCTTTCAAATCCAAAGCCAACTCCAGCACTGCCTTGCCTTTGAGAACTGTACATTCTCTTCTGAGATCAGATTGTTTAATTTTTTCTCTTCTTTCTCAACCATGTTATAGCAAAAGATGTTTCATGTATTTTATCTTTCATTTCTTTTTTTTTTTTTTGCAGTACTGGGGATTGAACCCAGGGGCATTCTACTTCTGCACTACACCCCCAGCCCTATTTTTTATTCTTATTTTGAAACAGTGTCTCACTAAGTTGCGGAGGGCTTCACTAAGTAGCTGAGGCTCGATGCGAACCTGCAATCCTCCGATCTCAACCTCCCAAGTACTGGGATTACAAGCATGTGCCACCACGCCCAGCTTTTATCTTTCATTTCTATATGCTGTAGACAGAAGGTATTTCTCTACATATGTCAGTGAACTATTTTGTGGGGGGTTTTTTGTAAAATGGAAAGTAGCACACCTTTTTTAATTTTTATTTTTTATTTATTTTTATGGTTCTGGGGATCAAACCCAGGGACATTCTACCTTCAAGCTACCCCTCTAGCCCTATTTTTAATATTATTTTTAAATTTGGAAACAGGGGCTCATTAAGTTGCTGAGAGCATCACTAAGTTGCCGAGGCTGGCCTCTGCGATCCTCCTATCTCAGCCTCCCAAGTACTGGGATTACAGGTGTGTGCCAGCACACCCAGCTGTATCACACCCTTTCAGATTTTTCTGCCTATTTATCTTCTTTCTGCCTAACCATCCCTAGTGCTCAGTTTTGTGTTCTATTTATCACACTTACAGAAAGCCCATATTCAATAAATAATTCATGATGTAAATTACTGCAGAATAATAGAAAATGTGTTAGTTCTTTTTCAAAATGGATAATAGCTATCACCGCAAGTTTAGTATATGAAAAACACTTTCCATGACCATTATCTTTTAAACTTTTGAATGTTATACACATTATTCATTTACAAAACTGGCAACTAAACCAATTATTTGTCGAGTTATGCAATATTGTCCATTATTTTGTGTGCAATAGCAAGTCAGATACGACCTTAAAATTTAGCTTAAAAAATATCATAAATACATATTTAAGTTTTGTCATTTATTATAACCTTTCTAGACTTCCCTCTATCAAAACAATTATTAGATAGTATTGTGGATTAAGTCAGAGCTGATTCCAAGACCTAAATGGTTTTATGAGATGAACAGATGAGAACTCTCTGATCTACCCATTTAACACAATTAATCTCAGGCCAAAAGCAAAATTTGCTGTCTGAAACAGCTTTCAACTATTAATAGACGTGTAATTTATGCTCAGTCAAGTCTATGCAAGGTCAGCGCTGATGGATTTTTGAAACGTGAGAACAATACACCATGACATATACTTTTCATTCAGAAACCTAAAGGAACCATGAGCAATACCTTTAGTCCCCAAACTCAGTGAAGAATAATACAATTCCCCCTTGAAAAGCTGGAGTAAGGAGTGTAATACAGGAAGCACTATTAAATCATCAAAGAGATTCCTGAGTGTATTACTCTCATAAAATCATGAGAGCCTTACCCAAGGGACTTGGGAATTTCTACCATAGATAACATTTCCAAGGTTATCAATCTTCCCCATTTGAGGATAACTTAGTCCAACACTCATGATCTATATGTTTACTCAAAATAGGGTGCTTTGTTCACGTAACTAGAGTTAAGAATTGGATTTAAGAATGAAATCATAGCTGGGTGTGATGGTGCACACCTATAATCCCAGTACTTGGGAGGCTGAGACAGGAGGATCCCAGGTTTAAGGCCAGTTTCAGCAATTACTGAGACCCAGTTTCAAAGTAAAAATAAGCCAGGCCTGGTGGTCCATGCCTATACTCCCAGTACTTGGGAGGCTGAGACAGGAGGATAGCAAGTTTGCAGCCAGCCTCAGCAACTTAGGGAGGCCCCCTGCAACTTAGAGAGACCATGTTTCAAAATTTAAAAAAATAAAATAGGATTGAGTGTGTAGCTCAGAGGTAGAATGGCCCCTAGGTTCAATCCTCAGTACCAGAAATAAATAAATAAAATGAAATAGGGCAGAGGGTATAGCTCAGGGGTAGAATGCATCTGGGTTCAATCCCCGGTACCACAATTAAATAAATAAAATAAATAAAAAATAAAATAGGACTGAGGGTATAGCTCAGAGGTAGAATGCCCCTGGGTTCAATCTCCACTACCAAAAAAAAAAGAATGAAATCATTCATATATTTATCTGAAAAAGAAAAGTTAAGTGGAATTATGCTATAGTCGATGTTTCCAAATAGAATTAGATGAACCAGGGTGACTTCAGCAAATCATTACATTTCTCTACCACCCTTAGTTGGGACGTAGGCACTGCATCACTAGACTTTTTCTAAAATAAGAAACACATGGCCCTTTCCAGGGTCCAATACGAGTCCAATGCTGCGCAGAACATTTGAGTTCTGACAATTTATTAGCGGGAACCCTACTTGGTGACAGTCTCATGAAAACTCGTTCAAGGTCTAGTTTATTGTTTCACTAAACCTTCGTCTTTCAGACAGTTGCATTTGTCTCTCCGTCATCTAAAAAAATAAGATAAAATAAAAGCTTCTACACTGTCCTCTCTCCTTCAGAAGAAAATAAAAAATGAGGGCAGGCTTATAAAAACAAAGATATTTTAAGACAGCGGTACTTGACTTTTCCTGCCTAAGTGAGAATTTCCTGCCGTGGGAGTTGACAAAGTGGGGTTGCGACGGCTTTCCTGTAATTAATTATCTTTGCGTGTGCATTTAATACTGATGCAAAGGTGTTGCTTATTTGACAACCCCAAGGTTTAATGTCTAACCACCCAACGGGAAAGGAAGAACACAGCTTCCCAGAATCCCTCATTAATTAGCTCCCGTCCTCACCCTATGGTATTCATCCACTCATCTAAAACTGCTAATTGTTATCAATTGAATGATTTTCAGGATGGAATCAATACCTAGCAAGAATATAACTCATTTACATTGCTTGTTGAACACCTAGGCGACAAGGAATGTTCATACTTATGACTCCGGGTGAGATTTGAACTTCTTGTAAACAGAGAGGTGGCATCATGTAATGCAAAGAGCGTGGAGCTTGAAATGACAGCGACTGGATTCTTGTTCTACCTGATCGTGGATAAATTAAATAACCCCAGGGCTCCGGGTCTTCGTTTCTCCAATGGCAAAATAAACAGGAAAGGTCAATTCTTGTCTAACGCTACATTATTGTTGAGTTATGACTTCCAAGGCAAAAATAAAACTCTATGGTTTTGTGTGCTAGAAATTGAAAACTACATAGTTGGAAAGATCGCCACTATTGTGTTAAAAGTATCTCCACTTTCGTCCCTGAGAACGGAGCGGGGGAATCAGAACCTTTGAAATAGCTGCATCTATTTTATTTTCTTCTATTCAATGCCTTGATTTTTGCGGTGAAACTCACTCAGATATCTGAGAATATAAAGGGTTTTGGATGAATGAACATTGAGTGATTGAAGCTCTCAGGAAAGAATTTAAAAGATCTCAGAGGCATGCAGCCGCGTTATATAAACATATTTTCAACTGTACCATCCTCTTCATGATACCGGCGCCACCAACCGCATTAAGTGAAATTTTATCCAAAATTTGGGAAGGTGTTCTGCGTTTATTTGTCTGCTTCTTCTGTTCTTTCTCAAAAACCTTAAGTGAACATGAAGGTAGTGTAGACAAACATGTGCAGTGTTAAGAAGATCCCAACTGGAGGGAAACGTGTTAATTGCAGTTAACTCTATCAAATCTGTCACTCTGGGCTCCTAGTGACTCCTAGGGGAAACTTCAGAGTGACATTCATTTTTCTAGATGCTCATCCTTTTGAAATTGAAGGAAATTTATTCTTTCTTCATTTTTCTCTTCCTTATTTTAAAGAAAGGGTGGTAGGTAAAAGGCACAGGGCAGAGCTGTATCTCTTTCTAACTTCTGAAATCCCAAAGACTGTTTCTATGGCGGCCCATTATAATTGTCATGAAAATGGATTTACTTATCTTTTATGCATGCCTCCCTTACCCCATCAACTAAAATAAAGTTTATATTTATTTTTTTCTGGAAATACCCACAGTGGCCCTGGCTAAGCTTCAAATCTATTTTTCTATATGCTGTGGCTTTAAATTTTGCTGTCTGTACTTGGAAAAAGGAGATAACTGGAGTCAGTGTAACAATAACGGAACTTGGAAAAAATGCAAGGGCAACTGACTGTCTAAAAGTCAAATTATGATTTTTATTCGATGAATTATAAAACCCTCTGAATGGCGCCATGAAGGCTCCTTGTAGTTGTATTTCTTGCATTTTGAAAGAATGGCGATGAACTATTTGTTTTACCGAGGTGTTAAACAAGAAAAACGTGTCTTTCTCTTTGCATGCTATGCCAACATGGAATTTAAGAACTCATCCTTTTGTTACAAATATATTTGAAAAATTATCAATTCATGCTTGCGTCGGCGACACAATAGTCCTGGGGCAGAGAAGTCAATGCTAAGATATCACCTATATTTGAATGAAATGATGTAACACTAACATTTACTATTAAAATTATCTGCACAGAAAAGGCCTCAAAATATGTATCTTCCCTATTTATCATCTTTACCATACAAACATTTAAGCTAACTCAGAATGATTTTTTAAATCCCATTTTCTTTAAAAATTTAGCTGAATGGTAGTCCAGTTTCTCTATCACAAAAATAATAAGGAAGTTATCTCAGGGCAGGCTTGAATCCTTCCTGGTGTTTGTATATTTATTTCTTCTCATAGAAAAGAGAGAAATACAAGTTCTAAATCTATTCTTAAGCTTACGTTAACATTGCCCTATATCTGTCTATATATGAATCCACTGTTGGTAGAATGACAATTATAAAGAGAATTATGCATACATATCTCAAATAGAATTGTTTGCAAGAAAAACAGTGAATGATCATTATATTTGACTTCTTTCAACTGTACACCACACTGGGAATGTTACTTCAAGTGAACCACTCGGGGCCTCTATTTCCTTATTAGTGGAATAAACAATTGGTTTCTCTGCCTACTTTTTATCATAAAGACAAAAAATCCTTGTTGGGCACACTCACTCTATGACCCCCTTATCTAGAAAAGTCCCAGGCACTACTATTGCTGGGGTTGGCTAGGGGAACGACACTCTTTATTTTTACAGCTGGTAGGTTTTGTCATGGTAATTCTTCCTCAAGATACAGAAAACAAATGTTATGCATTTGCAAGTAATCATATTTTGCTATGAAGCACAGCTAATTTTTTGTGTGATGTTTAATACGGTTTGTCTTTAGGCTCTATTAAATTTTTCAAATATAAGTATCTATTCTGCAAGGTATTTAGGAACAACTCCTAAAATATAAATATACTTGTACATTTCATCTGTATCTTTCTAATATAGCATTATACTCTGGACATCAATTTTGCTTTGATTTTACAGTGAAAAATAAAGTCGTTACTTAACTTTCCCCAATAGACCACAGATACATAATTGCTCAGATTTGCAGTTTTTCATTTCTTTTTTTTTGCTACCTAATAGTGATGGAAAATGGGTAGGCAAACATAAGCCGATGAACGAGTGTGTAGCAAATTGTGGAAAAAACTGCCATCCAGTTAAAGCAAAGAGAATCGCAAAAGCCAAGGAAGAGGAGAGATGGCTCCTCAGAGGAGGGCTTCAAAAAGGAGGCGGAGATTTATCTGACTTTGCAAGGAGAATTTCAGTAGAAGGGATGGTGGGAAGCATTCTCTAGGAAGAGCCTGATGTTACTTGTAAGGGTCACTGCGGTGAATTTTATATATTGGCAAAAAACTAGAAAAGAGTGTGGAAACAAGAAAATAACGTGTGTTGGAACAGTGAAATAACAATGATTTCTATTCTGGATTTTTTTCTTTACAGCTACATTTTAACAATAAATTAATACAAAGACAATGTCTTTTTATTTCTATCAAGGCTTTTTCTTAAGACATAAAAGGAGGCACATTATTTCCTTGCTTTAGTCTTAAAAATTTGGAATGAGTCGGCTTTTATTGGCCTTGTATAATGAATAAAGAAATTACATCTAAGAAAAGGTCCAGAGAATTCTAAGAGTGAATATATTCAAGGTCGCACAGACCTACCCTGTGTGACAGCTGGTGGCATTTTTTCCTAGAAATTCAATAAAGATTTCACTTTGGGGGATCCAGTATGGCTTCCTAAAATTAAAATAGCATGGATGTTTGTTAATAACCGACTGTACTCTGTGCAGTTTTATTTTTAAGCACTTGTCTCCAACACTGATCATTTGAAATAAATTTTTTGCTGTCCAATTTATTAAACGGTGTTTTCCACGCTGCATGTTCCTGCTTGTTGGATCGCCAGGGAGGACTGCAATCGTGGAAGAGAAAAAAGAAAGAGCTCATAGTCCCAAAATTGCTTCATCTTGAGTGGAAGCGACTTCTGTGTATGAAGAAGTGTGTACGGTGTGAGTCACCAGGCTGGTGAAGGAAGAGGGCTTTCATTATGGACGCTTGACCAGGCTGACGGACGACCCCATCACACTCGCCTCCGTCTCCATGGGAAAAATCAAACCAACTCCGATGGAGATTTTTGGCATAGGAACTGTCAGGAAGTCTAGTCAATTATGGGTTCCTAAGCAAATGACTAAGCAGATCAGCCCTTTCCAATCTGAAGTCTTACTGGACAAATTTCTGGTATTTTATAGCTTTTTTTTTGGTATGGGAATTGAACCCAGGAGCATTCTACCTCCAAGTTACACCCTCAGCCCTATCTTGTTTTTTATTTGGAAACAGGATCTCACTAAGTTGCCGAGGGCCTTGCTAAATTGCTGAGGCTGGCCGTGAATCTGGGGTCCTTCTGTCTCAGCCTCCCAAGTACTGGGATCACAGGCGTGCATCACCATGGATAGCAATCACTGGTATTTTAAAACATGCATCATGAAACTTAAGAAGCAATGCTAGCGTTCTGCTCGAAACAGCCTCTCTTTAATTCTCTGAACCAAAACTAGCCTTCGATTAGGAGGCAGAGGCTAAGAGCTGTGTGTATACAATACCCACTCCAGGCCTATTTTATGATCCAGTGCAGGGTTTCCTGTAAGGGATATTCAGTGTTTAAGAATTTACGATGGCCTTTAATCCCAGTACTTGGGAGACTGAGACAGGAGGGTTGCAGGTTAGAGGACAGCCTCAGCAATTTAGCAAGGCCCTCAACAACTTTGCGAGAGAGACCTTGTTTCAAAATAAAAAATAAAATAGGGCTGGGGGTGTAACTCAGAGGTAGAATGCCATTGGGTTCAATTCCCCAGTGCCACAAAAATAAATGAAGAGTCTATGATGTCAGGACTCAGATGGAAACTCTAGATATTCTCACCACCATCCCTACAATGCTCACCAATGCCACATTTTTTTCAGTCAGAGATCGCTGACCCCAAAATAAGTGATGGCCTGACCTGTCCACAGAGTTGTACAGCCTGACCCTGCAGAAACATCTATTAGTAAACAAGAACAGATGTACACAAATCTCGTCCCCGTCCCCTTTCCAATTGTGCTGGATTTCCGGCGATCAAACATGGCACCAGACCTCAGCTTAGCATGTGTTTGACATGGGTCTGCTGTGGAGGTCTTCTGACAGCCGATAGTAAGGCTGGAGGAAGTCAGTCTCAAAACTCTCTACTGCATCCCAGTTCAGACTTCATCTACCTTCCTACAACTGTTATAGCTAACAAGCACCCCGACCTTTTTTTATTTTGGGGGGGGTACTGGGGATTGAATCCAAGGGCATTCTATGTCTAGGTTCACTCCCAGCCCTTTTTATCTGTTATGTTTGTTTGTTTTGAGACAAGGTCTAAGTTAGTGAGAGTCTCACTACGTTGCTGAGGCTGTCCTTGAACCTGCAATCCTCCTGTCTCAGCCTCCCAAGTACTGGGATTACACCATGCCTGGCCAACAAGCCTATTTATATGGCTGTGGACACACCATGGTCTCTAACAGAGTTTGGTTGCAGAAATACACTGAAAGCCATTAACTTCTTTGAAAAACATTTGACTATAACTTGATCTGGTGGGAGAGAGGAGGAAGAGAGGAGAGGAGAGGAGAGGAGAGGAGAGGAGAGGAGAGGAGAGGAGAGGAGAGGAGAGGGAACAAAAGCCATCAATTATTTTTAACCAAACCCTAAATCTGCCTTCTTGATCTCCTTTCACACATACACACAAAAGTGCTGAATAAGAACTTGGAGATGTTTGTTGTTTTTCAGTCTTTTGTCCTCAAAGTTCTAGGAGAACTTTAGAGAGTTACTTTTATTTTTTTTATTCTGAAAACCCATAAACCAGAAAGAAAGTTCAACTGCAAGTTAGCCGCCCACTGTGGGTAGAAACGTAAAGGCGCCTTTATTATTAGTTTGGGGGAAGAAGAGTTTCAATCCCGTCAATGAGAAGCGGCTAGTGTTCTGGAAAATGAACCTAGGAAACTTTTCTCCCCATCGCTAGCTGAGCTAGCCTGATATGCCGTGGGAAAGGACAGTACATTACTCTGGGTAAATGAGAGGCACGGAGAAAAGAAAATGGTTAGGTTTTGCTTGGAATTGAAAATTGTTGAAGGTTGAAGACTTTAATGTAGGGAGTTTATCAACAGCAGCAGAATCGGCGGCTTTATCAGCCCCACAGTCGGCCCTGCTAGAGGCACTTCCTGCTGATGAAATTAGAGAGCTGGAGATCGGGGGTCCAGATTTTAGACTCAGGAAGCCCTTGAAAACTGGTTTGCTGCCACCATGCTGAGGGAATTAATAGATGAGACATTAACCCCTGAAAATTTCGAGGTATTCCCCCCAAATATACCATCTACTCGAAGAGCAGAACATTCTTCAATTTCATAAAGAAATATGGAATATTTTATTTTATGTGACGGTCATTTTTTGCATGTGTGTGGTACTGGTAAACCCAGAGGCATTCTACCTCTGAGCTACACTCCGAGCCCTATTTTATTTTATTTATTTATTTTAATTTTGAAACAGGGTCTCACTAGGTTGCTGAGAGTCTCACATTGTTGCTGAGGCTGGCCTCGAACCTGCAATCCTCCTGTCTCAGCCTCTCAAGTACTGGGGTTGCAGGTGTGAGCCACCATGACTAGCTATGAAGGTTCTCTGAAGTAGGTTCCGAAGCTCTGCTTTGCATGAAGAGACACTTAATAAATGAGAGGATTGTGCTTTTAAATTGAACTTGAATTATTCCCTATAAAGGAGAAGAGAGTAAGTGACTATAAGCAAAAATCAAGTTGGGTAATATTATTCCTATGTGTGTTTGTTATTTTTTAACATAATGTAGAACCTTGTAGACTCCCATATTGATACACTGCTCAACCTATTTTATAAATATTAAACACACACACACACACACACACACACACACACACACATATATGGGGGGGTGCTGGGCATTGAACCCATGGGTATTCTACCTCCAAGCTACACCCCCAGCCCTATTTTATTTTTTTATTTTGAAACAGGGTCTTGCTAGGTTGCTGAGACTCTTGCTACATCGCTGAGGCTGGTATGGAACCTGCCATCTTCCTGTCTTAAGCCTCCCAGTACTGGGATTACAGGTGTGCGTCACCATGCCCAGCTAAAGATATTTTAAAAGTAACAAATGACACATAATTTGGAGACTTGACTATAAATCCCTTGGGAGGATTAATTTTGTATTTACATTTCTTTTGTCTATTCCTCTGAAAACATGTATTATACAGTCAACAAGTATTTACTGAGCAACTGCTACATATTAAAATTATACGAAGTAGGTAGAAAATAAAATGATCAGAATTGCTTTAAAGTATGCACTAAATTCAAAAATTCAGCAAGGTCTATTCTTGTGAGTACCATTTTTATGATACATATGAGATATTTGAGAAATTATGGAATTAAGCACTTTTCCCATTATTCAATCAATATCAAAACAGAGCCCTGCCCCCCCCCCCGAGTATCAGAATACTCTAAGGGAGATGGAGAAGTAAAACAGTGATCATAATATTATGTCATCCATTTAAAGTGTTAAGGAAGTTCAGAGGGAATGCTCTGGAAAGGACTGGAAGTTGCAGAACTTCCAGAAGGGGTGTTGCTTGAAGTAGACGATGAGAGAATGGCAGCAGGAGAGACGCTGGTTCCAGGCAAGGGGACAGTGGAGAGGCCCTGGTGGCCAAAGCAATGAGGAGACTGAGTAGAGAGACGGGGGAGAGCTTTTGCTATGAAGAAGAGCTGAAGCTGGGTGTAGAGGCTCATGCCTAAAATCCTAGTACCTGGGAGGCTGAGACAGGAGGATCACAGGGACGAGGACAGCCTCAGCAATTTTGCAAGACCCTGTTTCAAAATAAAAAATAAATAAAATAGGGTTGGGAGGGGAGCTTGGAGGTAGAATGTTCCTGTGCTCAAACTCCAGTACCAAAAAGGAAAGAAGGAAGGAGGAAGGAAGGGAGGGAGGGAGGGAGGGAGGGAGGGAGGGAGGGAGGAAAGTTGAAGCCAGGCATGGTGGTCTGGCAAGCCTATAATCCCAGTACTTGGGAGGCTGAGACAGGAGAATTGCAGGTTGGAGGCCAGTCTCAGCAATTTAGAGAGATCCTTAGCAACTTAGTGAGACACTGTTTCAAAATAAAATAGGGCTGGGGGTATAGCTCAGAAGTAGAACACCCCTAGATTCAATCCCCAGTACCAAAAATAAAATAAAAAACAAATAAAAAATTTTAAAAAGCTGTTCCAATGATTGTGTGAACCTGAAATCCTTCTGTCTCAGCCTCCCAAGTGCTGGGATTACAGGCAAGTGCTACCAGACCCAGGTGTAAGTTCATTCTTTTAATTGAGGAACAGAAACATCTTCAACATCTCTAATAAACAGTAAAAATAACTCAGTTTAATCTAAGGAAGGAAGATAGACAAAAATAAATAAGAAGGAATGGTTATTCTGTTTTAAGGTGGAGATCCTTGAGAGATAACATTTAAAGAATTTAAACTCATCGTCAATTATTTCTTCCCAAATACCAGTATAATGTAAAATATTTATCATATGATACACTAATTGATAATGAAAATAAATATAAATCATGAACTCAAAATGCAGTTAATACAAAAGTTTTCCCTTATATTTTCACCATTTAATGTGAAGGATTACTTCACATATATGCAACTATATAAAAATCCATTTATGTTCTGTTTAATCATACAAATTCTTAGAAAAAGATTGGAGAACAAATCTAAGAAATCCAAACAACTTTTTATAGAAAAAAACCTAAAAGATGAACATCTAACATATTCTTGCTTTTAATTTCTAAATTACAATGATTCCATTACACACAGCATGTAGAATTGATTTTTACGTCTGTGATGTTTTCATAGACAAAGCATGCCAATAAATATGAGTAGTCTCTTTAAAAGCAAAGGTCAACAGATTTAACAAAGCCCCAGAGTTAAAAGAAAAGCTATGCAACTCGAAATTTAGTATGATAGGGGATTGCATTTTAATAAATGGATATAGAAGTTCCCTACAGAAGCAGATTTATTTGTATACCTTCCTAGGAAGGATCTCTTATTTACAATAGCATGTGGTACATTTGCAACAGCCTACAGCATGCTAATGCAATTCTACTTCAGACTTATAGACGAGTTTTCAAAGTGATTTTCAAACAGGGGCTATTATCCCAGCTTCCCATACACACTAAATGATGCCTACACACCAAAAATAAACAGAAGCTACTTTCCCTAAGTCGCATGCTTCATCAAGCTGTCCAGAGAACACAGAAATGTTAACTCCTCTTTTGCCCTGTAAGCATTAGTACAGCTGTTTGGCTATGTTTGGGGTCATCTGAGAATTAAATTAATATGACTTTTTACAGGCATGGACCGGGAATTATTCAGAAGTTGCCATTCTCCACTCTTCTAACCTCAACTTCAATTTTAGGTACTGTCAGACGGCTCCGAGAAGCCTCTGCTAAATATTGAAGATGGCTTTTGTTGTCTTTAAGCTGGTTGCTGGCTGCAGAAAGCAGATCATCCTAGAAATACAAATTCACTCGAGGAAAGAAGTTTTCAGAAATCTCTTCCATGGGGAGTTAGGTGGCAAGTGGGAACCCAGCCACCTGCTGATTGCCAAAGTATAAATGGGTCTGGGATATTTTTCTTTTTTTTTATAAGAAAATGGTTTTATTCCTAATTTTTAGTGCCGTACAGTTTACAAATACACTTTACTCTGATAATACAGCTTTGCAACTAGCAAAGCCGTTAAACTAACACCCATAAATACAGGTGGGAGACAATTAACATCCACTAATGTTTCTCTACATAAACTACTCTTTTAATGTCACGGTCTGGGATATTTTTCAAACCCATATACATACCTGGGAAAAAGACGACTGGTTGGTCAGAAAGATTGATGTTTTGAGGATAGCCGAAGGTTTAGGAACATTTTTTCTGTTTTCGACTTGTGGGAATCAACACTCCCTTCACTTAGTGTTAGTAGAAAAGTGAAATTTAGTACTACTGCTTTATTTAGTAGCCCTCTCTCGAGGCTCAATAAGACAGAGACTCTGCAAAAATCAAGTATCACTTCGACAGCAGTGGGTCCCTAAACTGCTCGAATTGTAGAAGTGTTAAAAATCCAACATCTACTTCATTCACCCATCTTTTCTTTCTCAAACAACTACTTTTTTTAAGTACTAATATAAGGGATGAAATTGGAAGCAGTGGTGTAGGCCTGTAATCCCAGTACTAGGGAGGCTGAGACCGGAGGATCCGGGTTCACGGCCAGCCTCAGCTACTTAGTGAGGCCCTCCGCAACTTAGTGAGACCCTATTTCAAAATAAAGAATAAAATATAGGGCTGGAGGTGTCGCTCGGAGGCAGAATGCCCCTGGGTTCAATCCTAGTACCAAAAAATAAAAAAATTCAAAGGGACTGAATTTGATTTTTATTTTACCTTCTAACTTCCAAGTAAAGCAAATTTCACAATCAAATAACGAATGCTGTTTTTTTCTAATATTAAATTAATATTTTGTAAAGATTGTCCCCATGGTAGAAATATCTGCAGTGCCTCTTCTCTTCTCCCTGTGCACGGCGAGTTTCTCTCTGTCTCTTTGCCATTCATCCAGTGTAATGCTACCACCTACCATATAGCGGGTATATGCCAAAGTCACAAGTTCTCCTTTGTGAGAAGTTCTGAATATGTTTAAGACAGACACAAAGAATTTCATAGATAAAGGAAGACTGGCTTTCAGTGGTATGGACCTTCCTGTTGGGTCATAAAAACTGGAAAAGGCAAACACAATTCGTATTCTTGAACCCAGGGGCATTCTACCTCCAAGCTACACCCCCAGCCCTAGTTTTTATTATTTATTTTGAAACAGGGTCTCACTAAGTTGCGGAGGGTCTCACTAAGTAGCCGAGGCTGGCCACGAACCCGGATCCTCCTGTCTCAGCCTCCCAAGTATTGGGATTACAAGCTTGCGCCACCACACCCGGCTGTATTCATGCATATTAACCATTAGGTGTTCTGTGACTTCTCTGCTTGTGAAATAGATGGGCTACTGAATATGAAATTCCAGAGCCCTTTTCCGAGGTAGACTTGAATTTCCAAAAAGCACAAATGTGACATAAAACAAATGACTAAGATGGGCGTGGTGCTGCAAGCCTATAATCCCAGTACTTGGGAGACTGAGACAAGAGGATTGCAGGTTTGAGGACAGCCTCAGCAATTTAGCGAGATTCTGTTGCAAAATAAAAAGTAAAATAGGGCTGGTGGTGGAGAATTCGGAGGTAGAATGCCCCTGGGTTCAATCTCCAGTACAAAAGAAAAAAAATGATTATGCAGTGACTTAAAATTACTTTTATTTTCCTCCTGGAAGCAGCTGGTTTTAGAGCATCCCAGTTTCCTGGCTGGAGCTGATGCGGTCACTGTCACCGCCCACAGCTGAGGAAGTGGAATTCCTTCAGTGGCGCTGCTACCTTGGATGTTAGCCAGTGGAGCAAGAAGAGCGTTCGATTTGATCCTGACAGATAAGCAAAGCAGAAACAACTTTGCAACTCTCTGATTGTTGAAACACATTTATTTACAGACACACTCAGATATGTGGGCTCAAAACATGTGCTCATTTAGCTTGCTTAGTATTAGAAGGATAAGAACTACAGACACCTTAAAATTTATCCTTTTTATGTGATCTACTTCTTATTTTGCAAGATCCAATTTCCTATTTCTAATAAATAAGAAATTTATTTCACCAGTCTTAAATTTAGCTCTGAAAATATATTTGGGCCAAGCCAGAATAAAACAACAAAGTTCTTTTTCTTAAAAGGACACATTTATTTATTCATTCATTCATTCATTCATTTATTGTGTGTGTGGTACTAGAGATTGAACCCAGGGAACATTCTACCTCTCAGCTACACCCCCAGATGTATTTTTTTTTTATTTTGAAACAAGGTCTCACTAGGGTCTTGCTGGTTTCTGAGACTGGCCTCGAACCTACAATCCTCCTGTCTCAGCCTCCCAAGTACTGGGATTACAAGTGTGTGTTCCGCCACACCTGGATATGTTATTATTATTATTTTTAAGTAGAAAATACCTTTATAGTTCTGGCTATTAGAAGCAACATGATGGAGAATGTGGTTTAACTTAGAAATGTGATAGGATACCCAAACACCCAGGTATAGAAAAGAAAATCACAACTACCTAAATTAATTTGCGGATGTACACCAACATCAATATTTGAAAATAACCAGAATATCTATGTCCTTTATTTTTTGACATATCTGTTAGTTACCAGGTAAGCATAGTTTCCTGAGAGATTAAAAAATATTGACAATCGTAAATGTATTTACTAGTTTATATCAAGTTTATCAACCCTACTCTATAATATTTAGTAGTAAAATACAGCCAGGCTAGAATATTGAGCACCACTCTGTACTTATGCACAGTATAATTCACTTATATGTATTAAAACTTATTTCAGCTGTGAAATTGTGAGACTGCACTCATTTTTATGTGTGTGTGTATGTGTGTGTGTGTGTGTGTGTGTGTGTGTGTGTGTTTCTGGGGATCTAACCCAGAGCATTCTACCTCTGCGCTATACCCCCAGCTCTATTTAATTTTTTTTTTTGAAACAGGTTCTCACTGAGTTGTTGAGGGCCTCACTAAGTTGCTGAAGCTGGCCCAGAACCTGTGATCCTCCTGTCTCAGTCTCCCAATTACTGGGATTACAGGCGTGTACCACCACACTGGGCTACAACTTTTTGAAATTAATTGAAGCAGTTGTGCAATTATAAACACAGGTAGGACATTGTATGTGCAAGTTCATTTAATAGAATTGGACAAAAAAGTTTAATTTTTTTTTTACCAAAAGGGAACGATCTAAGGGAAATTTTTTTTTCAGGAAATTTAACCTTTATTTATAAACTTTCTGTACCTCCATTGTTCACTCTCAATACTGGAAAAATTAGACAATGTTGAAATATTAGAATTGCTATTGTGAACTCTTTACGCACTGAGCCCTTGTTGTGAGCTAGGTGCTGTGGTAGATGCTTTAAACTGATGGCCTGTTTCAAAGGTAGCACCTCTGTGTCACACACACACACACACACACACACACACATACACACACACACACACACACACACACACACGAGTTTGGTTTAAGTTTTAGGAGTAATGAGAAACAGTTCCAAGGCTTGCCCAAGATTAGTCCCATCACAGAAAAATCCACCATTCAGAATAATCCTGGAATACCTAGAAAAGTAAAATACCAGCTGGCTGTCGCAGTGGCCTGGTGGCATTGTTACCATCGTAATTGCCTGGATGTGCTGACGCCCCCTGTCTGAGTTGAGGTCTCCGGTTTCCCTGGTTGAGTCCTTGTTCAATTTCCAGTCCCCAGCAAACCATCTTTATGTTCAAGTGCTTTCCTTTATTGAAATGGGTCATACTGGTTTTGTGTGTATTTATTTGTGAGTCCGTCTTTGGCTTTACAATTACAGGGCGACAGGAGGGCTCAGGGACATTCAGAACAAGTTTACCATTACCAGGCTGCCTTCTCTCTGCCACCTTTGCCGGGAAGATTCTGGAAATCAGATGCCCCCCCCCCCGCAAGTGTGTGAACACTCAGTCGACAACACGGTCTCCCCTCTTTTGTGTTATGCATGCAAATTCAAATGTATGCAGGTGAAAGGTTGTATTTCATGACTTATCGGAGCTCTGGATCAATTATAACAAAACCTCATGGCTCTTATTTTCCCCACAGAGTTGCTTAAAAGCCACCTGAGGTAGGCAAAGCAAACTTTCAGGTTCATAAACTTTCATCAAAGCGAGTGTTTTGGGGACTTCTTGCCAGGTGGTCACAGCTTTTTTTTTCTTTTCTTTTTAACCTCTGTAGAAATTTAACGGCTGAGACATTTCCTTTAGATCTTCTATTTTCCTAAATTGAGAATTTGGGAGTTTTTTGTTTATATTTTTTAAGTAAAGCTGCCCCTCCCATCAAGCGACTTACATGAACATGTGCTTTGAGGGTGAATGTCATACTGTAAAATTCTATCTAAGCACTATTTTGCTAACATTTTAAATTTTAGCTAATTCCTTGAGGCATGGTCTACGTAAGACCTAATGACCCCAAGTGGCAGAAGGTATTATCTTCACTGACATAAATAAAAACCGATAGACATTTAATGCATATTTTACATACTTTTGTGGACTTCTAAAATTGCATGAATTTTATTTTGCTGTAAATAACATATCAGGTTTCCTATATGTGACCTTTTACAACAAATCACAACCAATTTATATGACAATGGGTTTATTGTCTCTTAAAATATTTTAGAAACATTTTGTGTTTGGAAAGCAATTATTCATTGCTTCCATATCAGTAGATAAAGGGTCTATATTTATGGTTGAATTTGCAAATGAAGAAACTAAGACTAAGTCTCCATTCCCCAAAAGTGAAATCCCTCTAGACCTTAAGGAATATTTTACTAGTCTGTTCAGTACATGATACCTCATTCAATTTTATTTTATTTTTTTTGTATCTCTTTTTTTTCATGTTTTTATTGGTGCATTGTAGTCTCACATCACATTGAGTATCAGTTTGGTGTTAACATACATGCACACAGCTCTTGGTGTCCT
>PVJS01016784.1:0-27500 GCA_004027185.1 Glis glis
ACTGAAACCAAACTACCAGACTAATGCATGTGTATCTATGTTTATAGCTGCACAATTTACAACTGCCCAACTTTGGAACCAGCCAAGGTGTCCATCGACAGATGAATGGATTACAAAACTATGGGATATGTACACAATGGAATTTTACGCGGCCACAAAGAAGAACAAAATTACATCATTTGCAGGGAAATGGAGAGAACTGGAGAACATTATGCTAAGTGAAGTTAGTAAGTCACTAAGAGTGAAAAGTCGGATGTCCCCCCTAATATGTGGAAGCTAGATAGAATGGGACTTAGAAGGGACTCCCAACAAAGAAGAAAACTTTAGATGAACAAAGAAGGTGACCTAACTGAGGGAGTTGGGAGGGGGATGGAGGAAACACACTATAGCACATGATGTGTATACACAAACTTAAGACTCAATCACTATGCGGAGCACGAAAAGGAGGGAATAGGGTGAGATTTGAGGGAGGGCTAAATGAGCAATGTGTGCATGTATGATGCTGCCACTCTGATGTGTATCAAAATGTATAATTACAATGCACCAATAAATGAATATATTAAAAAAGTATTAAGATAAGGACAGATGTAGATTATCTAGATATACATACCAGGGTCAAATAATATTTCAATTAAAAACCTCCTTTATAGACAGGTGGTATACACCTGTAATCTCAGTACCTGGAAAGCTGAGACATGAGGATTACATATTCAAAGCCAGCCTGGGCAACTTAGGGAGACCTGTCTCAATAAAAGAAACAAAACAAAAATGACTGCAACTGATCCACACAGAAATTTTTTCTAAAAGCCCCAAGTGCACAGTGACACCAAAAGAAAAACAAAAGTTTTTCAGCTTCACAGGATAATACTGGGAGTTGCCAAAGCACTAAAGCATTACTCTGAAAACCACTGTAGGGAAAGGATTAAGTATTTATCCTGCCATTCTATATGAATGCATACACCATGGTAACCAAACAGTCCTCTAGTGGTGGCAAGTTTCTTCTATATACAAGAATTCCAGCTCATAAATGCAACAGGAATGATAGATTTGGAGAAATCACCATTTCACAGTTCTTAATGAAATCACCGATTCAGGCCAGTATCATTAATGCATGCTTTTAAAAATATTATGTATAAAGTTTACAGAGAACTTTCCAGTGAATGTGTCAGGCTTCTGCCCATGTGCCTAATGATCAAGCTAAATATTCTTAAAAGTGAGACAATTCAAATTAAACAACTCGACTTAATATAATATAAAGTGCAACAGAGTTCTATCAAGTATTCCTTCCAGGAAAAATTAACTTAGAATGTAATTAATCCTCTCTAGAATAAATTTATAGGATATAAATGAAACAATGAGCAAATTGAACAAGAAAGCAACTGACTACATTCAGACAGTGAGACACTACACAACTCATATGGCTCCTTTATTAAGTCAGTGTGTTGGATAGTGGAAAACAGAGAGGGAACCAATTTAGATTTTAAGACACTTTAAGAGACAAAATAACAAAATATATTGTGTATACCTAGTGTAGATCATGACTCAAATAAACTAACTAAAAATTCCGCTTCGGAGACAATTAGTTAATTTTTAAATTAACTGAATATTAGATATTAAGAAATAATTATGGACTTTGTTAAATAAAATATCGACACTGTAATTATGTATTCAGATTAAAATTACATCACATGTGAGCTGAGGAAGCACCAAGTATGCAAAACAATGGTAATTGAAGCTGAATTACAGGTATATGAAAGTTAATGACATTTTTCTCTATTTCAATGAACACCTTAAAACATTACAATAATTCATAATCAAATAAATCACCCTTCCAAAAACATTTAGTACATATAATTGACAGTTTATTATCAAGAAACTTTAGTAGAAGGTTTTTAAAAAGGGTTGTTTGGGTTTTAGAATACCAAAAGATGACAATCCACAAAAGGACATATACAAAGATAATTAAAATATTAAATACTATCTAAATTAAAAGACCATAATTCAAATTGCTATTTATAATCTTTGTGTCTTGAAAGAAGCAGCTGTAGTTCTCCTTCATGAAATTCACCCACCTGCTCATGAAGACTCCGAAGCCTCACCACAAAGTCAATCATTTAATAAGAATCAATGCTGAGTTTTTTGTGCTTAAGCATGCACTATCAGAAAGGACAAAATCCTATCTACAGAGATATTTCGTTTTCTCCAAACTGTATCCTCAAGCATCTTTTAAAGTGGGGGCTACAAATGGGTTGTGTCCTTAAGGAAAAGGCTTCTAAAAGAAGTATGAGATAGCCGTCCAACACTGCCAGGTGTGGTTATACAACTAACCGAAGGAAACTGGCAGCACTCTGCTAACTCTGGTTTTAATGTAGCAACCTCCATGGTGAGCTGAGTTCTTAGTTCATATTATACTACCAGCCGAACATGTACTCCATTGCTTTGGATACAAGACTTTCATCTTTTTTTGGCGTTTGTCTGTCAGAAATAACCTATTAAAACACACACACACACAAAAAAAAACTATTAGGTTATAGTTTCTTTGGTGACAGTCAATTCTACTGTTAATGGCTAATTTAACATATAATACACTTATAGCACTCAATTATATATTTTAAGGATTAAATATGGACTTATCATATCTTTATACTTTCAAGAATGGCAAAATCTCATTCTCTTGGCAAAGCAAATAACATCTCCTTAAATTAGAAAACTGAACAAATAACACAAACGCTGAAGGTAATGGGGAATTTAAAATACAGGT
Organism: Glis glis; assembly: GCA_004027185.1. NCBI lineage: Eukaryota > Metazoa > Chordata > Mammalia > Rodentia > Gliridae > Glis > Glis glis. The sequence goes on from PVJS01016784.1 coordinate 2,762, forward strand.
CAAAAAAAAAAAAGGAAAAAAACAGCTGTAGAATGATCTCCAAATTTCAGTGAAATCAAAAAACTAAACTCTCACTACCTGACCTACTAGAGCACAAGCATTTTATGTGTTTCAGGACCTGCACCTGCAGCTGGCTAAATTCAATTCTTGTCTAATTAGTAAGAGACAATAATATACTAAATGAGAGTCACGATTCTTCTACAACTGTGCAAAAACTATAATAAACTTCTTTTTTGTTTTTGTTTTTGTAGTACTGAGGATGGAATCCAGGGGCATTGTACCTCTGAGATACACCTCCAGTCCTGTTTTGTTTTATTTATTTTGTTACAGGGTTCCACTAAGTTGTTGGGGGCCTTCCTAAATTTCTGAGGCTGGCCTCCAACCTGTGGTCCTTCTGTCTTAGCCTCCCAAGTACTGGGACTACAGAAGTGAAGAGCTTTTCCCATAGTCTTCTGTTGATAACTAAAGCTATTCTAACGTGAAAGTTTTCATTTGTGATTACCCGCAGTTTCGGTCATCAATTAATAGGGTTTGATATTCCCTCATGCCACTGATGTACACAGGAGACATTTGTATGTATGCAAATACAACCAAGAAAAAAACAAAAACAAAAACAAACTTTCAAAATGTTTTAAGAAATGGCAAAGATTTCACAGTGCTGGCAATCAAACCCAGGGCCTTGCCCATGCTAGGCAGTTCTACCACCATGCTACATTGTCAGCACCAGAAAAGCAAGTTTTTAAAAATTCAAAACAGCCAGGCTTGGTGGGGCACGCTTGTCATCCCAGTACTTGGGAGGCTGAGACAGGAGGATCGCAGGTTCACAGCCAGCCTCAGCCACTTAGTGAGGCCCTCCGCAACTTAGTGAGACCCTGTTTCAAAATAAAGAATAAAAAATAGGGCTGGGAGTGTAGCTCAGTGGCAGACTGCCCCTGGGTTCAATCCCCAGTACTGCAAAAAAAGAAAAAATAAATTCAAAACAATTTTCTTTTTTTTTTTTTTTGCAGTACCAGGGATTGAACCCAGGGGCGTTTTACCTCCGAGCTACACCCCCAGCCCTATTTTTTATACTTTATTTTGAAACCGGGTCTCACAAAGTTGCGAAGGGCCTCACTAAGTAGCTGAGGCTGGCCGCTAACCCGGATCCTCCGGTCTCCGCCTCCCAAGTACTGGGATTACAAGCGTGCGCCACCACGCCTGGCCTCAAAACAATTTTCTAACTGGCGAAGAATCTAACTTTAAAATATAAAAATTAATAAGTTTCAAAGTTTCAACAAGGCAATCACCTCAGCAAGAAATATTTAATGGAATACATATCAATCCAACAAAACAGTGAAACATGCTGTACACTAAACCTTTAAATATATCATTACTATCCAATCATTAAAATACCTGATAGTCACTCGTCGAAGCTTTATATGCTGTAGCAAGAGGTCTCATGGTAGAAATCCTAGGAGTACTTCCAGGTTGTGTTGGTGTACCTAAGGTTTTGATTGGTGGTGTAAAGGCTAGAGATGGAGATGACAAAGCACATCTATCACTGTTTTCCATAACACTCTGGAAAAACAAAAAATTTTTTTATAAACATAACACAGATTATCCAATATTACATAATACTTTCAAAGAAAATTTATTAAAGGAGACAAACTTTATTTAAATCTCAATCCTTCAAATAATTTTAGGCTTGAGAAGACAATATGCTTCTTCCCTAGCACTGAGATCTAATGCTCAGCCAGAAATCCCAACTTAGTTACCTCAATCAACCTCAATACAACTATAAACCACAAGCATAAGAATCTCCTAGCAAACACCATGAAAAATCAGCAAGGACAAAATAAAAGAATCAGAGTCCAAAGCTATTTAGTGCCCAGCAACCCCTCTACTCTCTGCAAATATCTATTACAGCGTAATACAGTAACTATGCAACAATGAACGAAAAGGACAGAAACCACATCTGCTGTGCTCATAACATATGTATACTAACAACATGCACACTCCCCACATGTAGTACAAATTTGCATATATTTACCCAAAGAATGTTCACGACAATCTTACAAGCCATAAAGTAAACTGTACTCAGTATTGTTTAATAAGTATGTAAATACAGAATAATATTTAAATATTTTGAAACAGAAATGAGTAACAAAAGGCTTCCACTATTTAAAAGTTAACCATTTTAGGGTGTGGTGGCACACTCCTATAATGACAGGAGGATCACAGGTTCAAGATCACCTCAGCAACTTGGCATGACTCTCAGCAACTTACTGAGACTGTTTCAAAACAAAAAAATTAAAGAAGGGCTGGGGGGTGTAGGTGGGAGGTAGAATGCCCCTGGGTTCAATCCTTAGTACCACACAGGAACACAAACACAAAATTAAAAAAAGAAGTTAACCATCACCAGATGTGGTGGCAAATGCCTGTAATTCAAGTTTTGGGAGGCTAAAACAGGAAGATCACAGGTCTAAGGTTTGAGGTCAGCCTCAGCAATTTAACTAGACCCTGTTTCAAAATAAAATAGGGCTGGAGGATATAGTTAAGAAGTAGAATGTCCCTGGGTTCAATCCCCAGTACCAAAAATAAAAAAATAAAGGTTAAGCATTAGTTACTATTCATGTGAACTAGTTCATCCAGAAATCGAATCATATCTTAAAGAAGATGTTGCTCTGTACAAGACACAGAATGGTTAGTAGTCAAGAGACCTATAATCTAGTCCTCACCTTGAACAACTCTGGACAAGTTACTTATGCCCTATTGGCCTCTTTTCTTTATCTGAAAAATGAAGGGGTTGTGACAGATTATCTCTAAAGTTTTGTGATTAAATAAATTTGGCTTACCACAAAAAGTACAAGTATCACATTTTACAACAAAGAAAGAGGCACAGTGAAGTCAAGTGACATAAGAACCAAGGTCAACCAAGGTCTTGTGCTCTTCATATAGATCAGGCTATTTTCTTCTATCATCAATACTTACTTTGTCTATACAAGGTTTTACACCAATCATGATAGATTCTCCAAATACTCTCCCATCTTTGCTTAAGGCTTTCCGGGCCTGCAGTTTAGACTGATAACGAATATGCATCCAATTTCCTGTGTTAGACATCTGCAAAGAATGAAGTTGTGTCTTAAGATATAAAATATAAAATCTATACCTAATGAACTCTATTAGAAAATAGATATGTGAGAATAAATATATATGTTCATTTTTTATTTGCTGCCCTGTGAAAAGCTGTATATTAGAATTCAGTAAGAACCCTATGGAATCCAAGAGTTTCAATAATCTCTATCCAGCTCTCAATTCTCTAAAGCAAAGGGTATGTGGCAAATAACTCTCTAAAAGTAATTCTCAAAAAATAATTGTTTCTTGTAAAAAGGTCATCAACGCTTGCTATGAAATTTTCTTAAACTATATTCAACAATATGGTTTGTGCAGGAGTTACGTCTGTAGTCATGAGAAAATGAATTGGCATAATTTGGGCAAGGTATGATCTTTTTTAAGCCCTCTGTAAGATAAAGAGCTCTAAAAACTCTTTAAAGGAACTTCCTCCTCCTTTGTTCCCAATAAACCAAGCTCTAAATTGGGAAACGGTAATATATTATGTGGCATAATGCAGCATTCTTTAAGAGACTGTGAACTATTTGAGAAAGGAAGGATGAATCCCAACACTCTCACTCTCTTATCTTCTCTCTTTATCCCTTTTAATCAAACAGTGTGCAACTTTGAGCTCTCCAGACTCCAAAGGACATATTCTTTCAAAACTTGAAAGAAGAATTTTAATTTAGAAAAAAACAGACAAAATTCAGAAACAGTCTTCCTCAACTCAGTTTCTCTTTCCTTAGCTAAAATCTTGAATTGAAAAAAATGTAAACCTTACCACATGTTTTAAGATATTTCCATATTGTGCAAACTGCAATAATATATAGGAAGCAGATGCTTGAGGAAACCTGAAAACAGAGTTGTCCAGACAAAACAGTCAACATTCACTATTAATACAAATGCAAGTTACCAAACTTACAAGCTTCGATAAACTGTTCCTCCCAACTATTTAGAACATAGATCCCAAAGTCAGTGATATGATCCCCCTCACTTGAGGGGGAAGACACTGGAAGACAGGGTGGGGTGGGGGAAACAGCCTTGGTTATAACTGGACGGCACTGAACAGAAATGATGGGGTGGTAGAAGTACTCAGGAGGACAGAGTAATTTATTTTTTCTTAAAAAGGGTCAGTAAGCCAGTAGGTCTGGAAATTTTGGAATCTATGATTAGAACATTACTAATCACTCTGTTTTCTCCTTTATAGGCTAACTGTATCAATAACCAGTCACTCAAAAGCAAATACACTAAAATCCATTTTGACTCAGCTATTCTCTATTCCCAAGTCTATCTCTGAAATCCCTAAAATTCCCACTCTGAAAGCCATTATCACAGCTGTTCAAAAATCATTACAAAGCTGCATATCTAAAAACAATTTATAGTATAGGTGTGTTTATATGTAATATTTTGGCATATCATGGTTATTAGAAGGGAAAGAAATATAAATTATATAATATCATTGTACATTCAGCACTGCCTAAAAATTCTGAAATTTTTTTCCTTCAACAAAAATAAAATTCAGCACCAACATTCATGGTATACAATCATTTCAAAAGATTGTAAACAAGCTGGGTACAGTGGCACACAACTGTAATCCTAGTATTTGGTCCTAGCACTTGGGAGGCTGAGACGGCAATTGCAGGTTCACAGCCAGCCTCAAGCAACTTAGTAAGGCTCTCAGCAACTTAGTGAGACCCTGTTTCAAAATAAATAAAATAGGGCTGGGGATGTAGCTCAGAGGCAGAATGCCCCTAGGTTCAATCCTTAATACCAAAATAAATAAATAAAGTGTAATCAAAATTTTAATAGTTGTATCTTTGTATGGGAAAACTCTAAGTGATTTTTAGTTCTTTACAAAGTTTTGTATGGTTTGAATATCTGGCAATGAAATATTACTTTTATAGCCCAAAAAAGAAAGCCACTTTCTATTAGAAAGCAAAAATAGTTGAAAACAGCAATAACTGTGAGCAGTATAGAAATCATTTATCTAGAGGTTTGTAATCAGTTAATCTGGAGCTTGGATTAAAACCCTAAAAAAATCTGACTCACAAAAATAAGAAATTAAACATATATAAGATCTATGTGAGCAAAATATTCACTACATTCAGAACTAGTTTTATTTTAATTTATTTATCTCTCCAGACATGAGATTTCAAACCCCAAAGAAAAACAACAAATGAGGTAGGGTGCCCATAAGCACAAAAATGAAAAGAAGAAATAATGGTTGCAAGTGAGAGTGGCACTTAAGAAATATAACGTAATTCTAAGACTCTAGGACAACTTTGAGTAGAAAATAATATTCCAATGCCCAAACAATGAATGATATTTCTTTTTTTTTTTTTGCGCATGGTACCAGGGATTGAACCCAGGGGCATTCTACCTCCGAGCTACACCCCCAGCCCTATTTTTTATTCTTTATTTTGAAACAGGGTCCACTAAGTTGCGGAGGGCCTCACTAAGTAGCTGAGGCTGGCCGCGAACCCAGATCCTCCTGTCTCAGCCTCCCAAGTACTGGGATTACAAGTGTGCACCACCACGCCCGGCTATGAATGATATTTCATGATTGACCCTAAGTCAGTAGGAAAAAGTTGAACTATCAAACAAAGAATACATAGCCAGGCACAGCAGCACATGGCTGTAATCCCAGGTACTTGGAAGGCTGAGGATCATGAATTTAAGGCCATCCTCAGCAACTTAGTGAGACCCTAGCTCAAAACAAACAACAAGCAGGGCTGGGGATGTAACCTTGTGGTAAGGTGCCCTGGGTTCAATCTCAGGAAAGAAGGGGGGAAGAAAAGAGGATGGGAGGGAAATGCATTTTAGAAATACTTTCTATAAATGATAAAATAAAATGCCTTGTTCTTTAAAGGAGAAAGTTTCGGTCTTGCAATTCAGTGATAGTGGTAGGCCTCTTTTCCAGCTGGATGGGAAAACCTAGAGACTGGATATCACGGTCCTCAGGGGAGTTATTCTTGCCCTCACCACTCAGAAGAGTATGCTCATAAACTGGAAGGAGAAAACTATTGTCTTCCTGAACCACATTCCTGGTAATACTACCACCAGATAGCAATTATAGACCTGAATTCAATTACTGGGACATTTATTGTTACAATTGGGTTTTATTTGTTTGGATTTGGATATTAGCATACTATTCTAATATTTTTTCAATTTATCCATCAGACAAATGGATAAATTGAAAAATAAATATTTTAAGAAATATTTATTTAGTACCTTCTTTATTACACATGGCAAAAATAAATAGAGATAGTTATCTCTGTTACCAAAGATCTTGCAAATAATGTTTTTAAGAGGATGTGGGGAGAGATGCTGGTTTTTAATCAACACTTAATAAAATATATTATTTTATGTAAAAATATAAAGAAATAAACTCATATAAAGGATTACTAAAACACAAAAATAACAAAATAAAGAGCTGGGACAGTACCTTTTTTTGTTTGTTTGTTTGTTTGTTTGTTTTTGTGGTATCAGAGATTGAACCCAGAGGCATTCAACCTCCAAGCTATACCCCTAGTCCCTTTTTGTTTTTTTGTTTTGTTTTGAAACAAGATCTCACTAGGTTCCAAGTGTCTCACTAAGTTACTGAGGCTGGTCTTGAACCTGTGATCCTCCTGCCTCAGCCCCCCAAGTACTGGAATTACAAGTGTGTGCCACCATGCCCGGCTTTTGCTGAAGTTTTCTAATAACTAGACATGAATCTCTGACCAAACCACCTAGTCTGTCTATACCTCAGTTTCTTCATCTGTAAATTACAAAATATGATCTCTAAAGTGCTTAAATTATTGTTGAGCTATAAAAATCTATTCAACATGTACCTAGGAGCCAGGTGTGGTTGATATATGCCGGTAATCCTAGTCCTTGGGAGGCTGAGACTGGAGGATCACAGGTTTGAGGCTGGCATGAAATAACTTTGGGAGACTATTTCAAAATAAAAAATAAAATAGGGCTGGGGTTGTAGTTCAGAGGAGGTGTGCCACTGGGTTCAATCCCCAGTGCCATCAAAAAAAAGAAAAGACAAAAAACAGAACTGTCATCCTGTTTTCAATATTCACCATTCAGTGACTGGAAAGTATCAACTCTATGACACGTGTATGCATATAAATGAAGTTCAATTTTGCTAGTTCAAAATTGTTTAAGTACACTATAAGTAGAGAAATAGCTGTTAAAAAGTAGAAAAGGAGCTAACCAAGTCTAACTGGGCAACAGGCAACCCTGCCCCAACAGCCAGTAAATATGCTTAAGAAAAAATAACATGGGAAAAGATACAAAGACTAATGATTTTTAAAAGCTACAAATAAAGCTGAGTGTGGTGGCACACACCTGTAATCCCAGTACTTGGGAAACTGAGACAGGAGGATCGAAGGTTCAAAGCCAGCCCCAGCAACTTAGGGAGACCCTGTTTCCAAATAAAAAATAAAAAAGGCTGGGGGTTTAGCTTGGAGGAAAAATGTCCCTGGGTTCAATTCCTAGTACCAAAAAAAAAAGAAACACCAACTTAGAAATAAATATCAAGTACTAGCTAATGATATGCATGCTGAAGTGTCAGGGTGATATGTACTGATACCTGCACCTTACTAAGAAATATACCAGCCGGGCTGGTGGCGCACGCTTGTAATCCCAGTACTTTGGGAGGCGGAGACCGGAGGATCCGGGTTCGGGGCCAGCCTCAGCTCACGCATGCGCGCGACCGCGCGCGCGCTCTCTCTCTCTCTCTCTCTCTCTCTCTCTCTCCGTCTCTCTCTCTCTCTACTTAGTGAGGCCCTCTGCAACTTCGTGAGACCCGGTCTCAAAATAAAGTATAGAAAATAGGGCCGGGGGCATAGCACGGAGGTAGAACGCCCCTGCGTTCAATCCCCGGAACCGCAAAAAAAAAAAAAGAAATATACCAACAATAACAAAAAAATAAATTGACAGTTGAATAGATAATAAAGCAAATGTAGCAGATTGTTAAGTGTAGAATCAGGAGGTGGGTATATGGGTGTGTGTTGTGCAGTTCTTTCAATTTTTCTCTACTGTTTGATGATAATCATTTTCAAATGTTGGGGTGGCAGTATTTTCTAAAAAAGTCCAAACACCTTACCCAAACACAGTCACCCAAGTGTCATCGAGGTGGTCTTCTGAAGTCAGAGAATCTCCTTGAGTATAGAAAGGATCCAACTGGGCAGGAGACAGCGTCGTCTTTCGTGGTTGACCCATATTTGCTGGACTAAACATACTTTGTCCTACAGCAGTATATTTAGTAAGTTAGTTACCAATATAAACACCTTGGTTTCTTTTAAAGCAAAGATCTTCATCTTAAAAGGAAAAGTATATTAAATTGACAATTACATAAATACTTCAAAACACAGAACTGTAATTAAATGGCAAATTCATACTGCCATATGATAGTATCATGCGTTTGTTCTTCCAACCTTATTTTTCAAACAGTTCCCCCTTAACTGGAATGTATACATTCCAAGACCTCCAAGTATGCTTAAAACCACACAGGGCACCAAACCACAAACTGAAAGCCTTTTCCATTTTTTTTTTTTTTGCGGTACCGGGGATTGAACCCAGAGACATTCTACCTCCGCGCTACGCCCCCGGCCCTATTTTTTATACTTTATTTTCAAACCGGGTCTCACGAAGTTGCGGAGGGCCTCACTAAGTAGAGAGAGAGAGAGAGAGCTGAGGCTGACCATGAACCCAGATCCTCCGGTCTCCGCCTCCCAAAGTACTGGGATTACAAGCGTGCGCCACCACGCCTGGCTCTTTTCCATCTTAACTAAGCACTTACCACCAACTGTGGCAGTAACTTTTGGAGTTTGATGTGTGACAGCAAAACTAACACAAACTTCTTCTGCCTTCTTTACAATTTCACAAATTTTTCCTATTTCTATTCAATAGAGGGTTTGTTCTCACAACAGCTCTTAGCAACTTCAGCATATGATTTCTTTCCTTAGTAAGTCCAGAACTTTGACCTTTTCACTTAAAGGAAGCACTTTACAGCTTCTTTCTTTTTTTTTTTTTTGGTACTGGGGGCTGAACCCAGGCCTTACAAGGCAAATGCTTTGCCACTGAGCTACATCCCAGCCCTACAGCTTCTTTTTGGCATATCTGAATTGCCAGCATCTTTGGGGCCATTATTAAGGGAAATCAGGCTTACTTGAACACAAGCACTGAAGATCTGAAACCGAGATGGCTACTATGTGACTAACAGGCAGGAAGAATATATAGCATGGGCATGCTGGGCAGATGATTCAGGGCAGGATGCAGCAGGATAATGTAAGACTGCATCACGCTACTCAGAATGGCATGCAATTGAAAACTTATGAACTGTTTATTTCTGGAATTTTCATTTAAATTTTTTAGGCCAAGGTAGATAGTAACTGCCTAGATCCTACAAGAAAAAAGGAAGGACACTCAAGACTATCCACATGTTCATGTTCAAACAGTAGTCAAGTAACCAGGCTAAAAAAACAACTTATAGGCCAGAATATTTGAAAAGCCAATATTCAAATATTTTATAAAAGCAAATGAAAATGTGCAACAAATATTAACTATAGAAAAAGCAAAATGGTATAGAAAAGAATGAAATCACAGCATATTATGTGGCTGTTTTATAGAATTACCTGACTTTTTTTTTTTTTTTGCGGTACTGGGGATTGAACGCAGGGGCATTCTACCTCCGAGCTACATCCCCAGCCCTATTTTTTAATCTTTATTTTGAAACAGGGTCTCACTAAGTTGCAAAGGGCCTCGCTAAGTAGCTGAGGCCGGCCACGAACCCGGATCCTCCGATCTTAGCCTCCCAAGTACTGGGATTACAAGCATGCGCCACCATGCCCGGCTTCACCTGACTTTTACAACTCGTTTACACTTAAGTAAAAAAAGACAATTCAAAGTAATTTAAAGGGATGCTATACTACATATATGCTTTAATACATTTTACAATTATTTTTCCCTTGTCACCACAGATGCATCTAATAGGTACAACATATTTCTAAAACATGGCTGACTCAAAATGAAACATCCCACATTGACAAATGTGTATTTTAAAAATATCTGCTAGCCGAGCGTGGTAGAACTTGGGAAGCTGAGACAGGAGGTTCAAGGACAGCCTCAGCAAGTAGTGAGACTCTCATCAACCTAGTGAGACCTTATTTCAAAATAAAAATAAAATATGGCTGGAGTATAGCTCAAGAGGTAGAATTCACCTGGGTTCAATTCCCAATACCAAAAAATAAATAAATAAATAAATAAATAAATAAATAAATAAATAAATAAAAATATCTGCTTATCAACTAATTAACGATCCCTTTAGAAACTAAGCAGAAGTACATATTGATAGAAAAGATACACTTAAATAAATTTACTTCTTACTGCAAAGACATGCCTTTAACAAACCAAAGAGAGTGAAAAGCATTTTAGTATAAAATCTGAAGCCAATCCAATCTTTTATGTCCTGTATTACCATTATGAAGGTACAATTTAGTTATGCTACATCATGTAATAACCTTCAAGCAAGAAATTAAATGAAGGCTCAAATTGAGACAACCATTATGACCTTTAAAAATAAAACAAATCAAAATTAAGTCTCGAATGAATAAGCAATCTGGTTTTTGCCCTGTCAACTACTCTAAAAAATATAATTACTTATATGCAATCTAAAAGTATTTACATAAGTTTAGCATAATTGCCCCCACCTAGTTAATGTTTAATCGCTCCACTGATTTCACTTCCTTTAAATCACACTTGTGGTACCCACATGCTACGCTTTATAAGATGAAAATAAAGTACGCCTATCAAACTACATCAGATTGAATTATAACTTGTCTCCCTTGGTAAATCACTATTCAAACATTCTTCATAAAATCAGATTAAAGTGGAAGGCAAAAGGCCTCATTACCCTTTATGAAAATATCTTCAATTAAAGAACAGATTGAATTATCTCAACATAGACCACTGAACTCAATGAAAACAAAAGATAAAAATAGTCAATTTTTTTAAAGACATAGCAAACAAGCCTGAGGGAAAAAAGAGGTTCCAGGCAGTTATATTCCCTTCTTACCATGAAACAAAGTATCACAATGTGAAATGAAGAATTTGGCCTCAGCCCAGTTGAGGTCTGGCATTCCTCTGGTTCCTGGAAAGTAACCTCTAAACCCTGGCAATTTCCCCAGCAATAGAAATGACGGGCAAAAGAAAAGCTTGGTTGAGGAAATCTCTGAGAAAGTAAAATACAGATATAAGTGACAATGTAAGAAAAAAAGTACGAAATCAGAAGTATCTACAGTAATTCAACAAGGAAATTTCCCAGAAATGAAGGATGTGTCTTGATTGAAAGGATCCATCAATTCCCTAGTAAAACAAATGAAAGTCTCCCACAAACATACTCATCAAATTAAGAACACAAACCACAGATAAATCATAAATTTCCCCCCAACAGGCCACATACAAATACTCAGGAATTGTTACCACAAATGACTTCTATGGAACACTGGAAGGTAGAAGACAATGGAATTACGCCTCTGAAATTCCAACCTAAACTACTATGCCCAGCCAAACAATCAAGTATTAACACAGAACAAAGAACAAAAGCATTTCCACCACAAAGTCTTAAATTTTACTTTCTATGTAAGCTTTCTGAGAAAGCTACTCAAATATGTTCTTCACCAAAACAAGAATGTAAGGAAAGAAAAAGATATACTATCTAGGAAAAAGAAGAGTTGTACACTACACTAAATCAGGAAACAGCCAAGAGAGAGGATAAGAGAGAAGTTCTCACCTTAAAGAATTACATGTTTGGCCGGGCGTAGTGGCGCACGCTTGTAATCCCAGCACTTTGGGAGGCAGAGACCGGAGGATCTGGGTTAGGCGGCCAGCTAAGCTCTCTTGCTCTCTCTCTCGCCCTGTGTCTTTGTCTGTCTGTCTGTCTATCTCTCTCCTTAGTGAGGCCCTCCACAACTTCGTGAGACCCGGTTTCAAAATAAAGTATAAAAAATAGAGCCGGGGGCGTAGCGTAGAGGTAGAACGCCCCGCATTCAATCCCCGGTACCACAAAAAAAAAAAAAAAATTACGTGTTTGAAGCCAGGCGTGGTGGCGCACGCTTGTAATCCCAGTACTTGGGAGGCTGAGACAGGAGAATCGCAGGTTCGCGGCCAGCCTCAGCTACTTAGTGAGGCCCTCTGCAACTTAGTGAGATCCTGTTTCAAAATAAAGAATAAATGGAAACCACTAATGATACCATTTTAGTCTAGCATAAAACTAAAAGAATTGTGGTAACTAATTAAAAGTAAGATTATCCTAGATTGTCTGAGTGAGCTCATCATAATCCACAGGGTCCTTAACTGGGAAAGAGGAGGGAGAAGAGTGCTACAAAAGAGTCACTGGCCACTTAAGGATGATGGATAAGATGAGCTGAACACCTGTGTTCTGAAGGTGGTAGGAAGCCAGAGCTGAGGAATGTAGGCAGGCCCTAGAAGCTGGAAAGTCAATTAAAAAAAAAAAAGTCTCCTCTGGAGCCTCCAAAAAGGAATATATTCCTGTTGATGCCTTGATTTAACCCTAAAAGACCCATTTTAGACATATGATATCCACAGCCATTAACACAATAAACCTAAGTTGTTTTAAGCCACTAATTTGTTGATGATATTGTTGAGCAACAATAAGAAACTAAAATAGTCTAGAATAAGGTGTTTGTTTACTTGGCATTATTAAAGAAAAAACATGCCTTGCCAAGTTAGACAAATATATTCCAATCCTCTTATTTGGTAGTAGATACTAGTATTGGGACACCATGGCCTCCAAACACTGTATGTGTGTATGTCCTGTGGCTGCTGTAACAAAACCACACATTGGATGGCTTAAAACAGAATTCATAGCCAGGAGTGGTGGTGCACGCCTATAATCCCAGTACTAGGGAGGCTTAGACAGGATCGCAGGTTCAAGGACAACCTCAACAACAAAGCGAGCCTCTCAGCAACCTAGTGAGACCACACTTCAAAATAAAACATAAAAAGGGCTGGGGGTGTAGCTCGGGATAGAATGCACCTAGGTTCAATCCCTAGTACCACAAAAAAGAAAAATGAAAACAGAATGTGTTCACATACAGTTCTGGAGGCCAGAATCCCAAGGTCAGTTGTCGGCATGCAAAGGGAGGTGCCTGCTAGAGACTCGAGGGGAGAATCCATCCCTGCCTGTGTCCAACCTCTGGTGACTGCAGCCATGCTGTGGCAACACTCCAATTTCTGCCTGTCTCACATCACTTTTCTCTCTGTATCTTTCTGTGTCAAAATTCTCTCTGCCTCTCTCTTAAAGGATACTTGGATTGGATTTAGGAATCACCCAGGTAATCCAGGATCACCTCCCTCACTCCCACTCCCCACAGCCGCCTCTCAAACTCGCCTGGATCTCACCTCCTCTCAAGAACCTAATCTTATTTTGGGAGCCATAATGGTAATAGTCACAGATTCCAGGGACTAGGATATGAACATATTGTTCCATTCAACTCACTAGAATTTACATCCATCCACATATTCAATGAACATTTACTGAGGCCCCTTCACGCCCGGTTCTATGATGGGTAAACACTGAAGATATAAAGAGTCTCTCTTCTGAAAGAATTGATAAACTAGTAATGGATAAAGAACCAGGCACAGAAAGCTTTACTAAAGCACATAGAAGGGTTAGCTAAACTAGATCAAAAAAAGAATGCCTTTTTTCTCCACTTCTGGGAACATTATCAGAACTTGGAGATATTTCCATAAAATAATACCAGAAAGTACTTTATCAGTTAATAGCTCATTTAATCTGTTAACAATATACTAAGATAAATAAGGATTCTAGTTCATTAATAAATGGTCTATCATCTGGGCGTGGGCGCACGCTTGTAATACCAGTACTTGGGAGGCTGAGACAGGAGGATTGCAGGTTCATGGCCAGCTTTAGCTACTTCATGAGGCCCTTCCCAACTTAGTGACATGCTGTTTCAAAATAAAGAATAAAAAAATAGGGCTGGGAGTATAGCTCAGAGGTGAAATGCCCCTGGGTTCAATCCCCAGTACTGCAAAATAAATAAATAAATAATGGTCTACCGTTTAGGAAGAGAGCTGATAAATAAGTGAAAGAACTTCTCAAGATAAAAAACTAAGAAAAAATAAAAAGGAGAAAGTAGAGGAAAAATTTAAATTACAGCTGAAGAAAATTGAAAGGATGGACAAAGATAGAGCAAACATATTCAATCTGCTTTACCAGGGGTAATAGTAGACTATGGTTGAAAGAGTTTCTGGGGAGCCAGGCATGGTGGTGCATGCTTGTAATCCCAATACTTGGGAGGCTGAGACAGGAGGATCACAGGTTCGCGGCCAACCTCAGCTACTTAGTGAGGCTCCCCATAACTTAGTGAGACCTTGTTTCAAAATAAACATTAAAAAATAGGGCTGGGGATGTAGCTCGGAGGTAGAAGGCCCCTGGGTTCCATCCTTGTACCGCAAAAAAAAAAGAGTTTCTGATATTCTTTAATTCAGATTTCTTCTTTTGCCATATGACCAAGATTTTTCTACACCAGAAATAAGATTCTAAAAGAGATCTTAACATCATTTACAGAATTTAAAAACAAAAATACTCATTAGACACAAAAAAGCCCTAAGCATAAAATAACACTATGCCATTATATTCCATGACACCTCTTTACAAAAGCTGCCAATTTCAGAAAGCTAAAATTATAAATTATACAAAAAAATTGGCACTTATTTAATGCTAAATATAGACATTCAAAAAACAGATGTAAGCCGGGTGTGTTGGCACACACTTGTAATCCCAGTACTCAGGAGGCTGAGACAGGAGGATCTGGGTTCACGGCCAGCCTCAGCTACTTAGTGAGGCCCTCCTCAACTTAGACCCTGTTTCAAAATAAATAATAAAAAAATAGGGTTGGGGGTGTAGCTCAGAGGTAGAATGCTCCTGGATTCAATCCCCAGTACCGCAAAAAAAACCAGATGTAAGTCTAGGTTTTTCTCCTCAATTTTCTCAAGTCAACTTCCTTTTTCAATATCTTTTTTTTTTTTTTGGTGGTGGTATGGGGATTGAACCTAGAGGGGTTCTACCTCTGAGCTACACCCCAGCCCTTTTTTAAATATTTAATTTTGATACAGGGTCTCGCTAAGATACTACATGCTGGCCTCCAACTTATGATTCCCATCTCTGCTACCCAAATACTAGGATTACAGGTGTGTACCACCACACCTGGCTCCTTTTTCTATATCTTGCTTATTATTGGCCATGCGTAAGTCCCCACACCTGTCATATCTTTTCAAAAATATTCTTTTTTATTTATGCCCCATGAATATTTTCCATACATAAATTCCTTAAACTCAAAGTAGAAGCAGCAGTGGCTCCCAGCGGCCCATTTATGATAGGCATATTTTTCCTACCATAGCTATTGTACTTTTGGGGGGGTACAGGAGGTCAAACCCAGTGAGATTCTACCTCTGGGCTAGACTCCCTCCCTTTATACTTTTTATTTCAAAACTGGGTCTTACTAAATTGCTGAGGCTGGTCTGATAACCTGCGAATCTCTTATCTCGGCCTCCCAAGTACCGGGATTACAGGCATGCACCACCATATGCAGTTCATAGTTTTTGTATTTTAATAAATAATTCTACAATTATAAGACCCCCATGGAAGTTACTGTATTAGCGGAAAAGTTAACAACAGGCTAAATTTACTCCTGTGCTCTCCCACTTGAGAACAGTAAGAAGTTGTAATATACGCTTTTTCAGTCAACTAAAAGAGCCTTTAAAAAATAAAACACATTACTTAACATTATCTATTTGCTAGAGTTTGAATATGGTTTGCCCTCTCAGAAACTCATGTTAGAGATAAATCCCCATTTTGAGATGTTAAATAGATGGAGACTTAAACAATGGTGTTTAGAGATGGATCTTTTGGAAGATGTTTAATTTGATTAGTTCATCAATATGGTGCCCCCCACAACCGAATGCTGATAGCTTCATAAGAGAAAGAAGCTAGGCGCAGCAGTGCATGCCTGTAAATCCAGTATTTGGGAGGCTGTGACAGGAGGATTGCAGGTTCGAGACCCTGCTTTAAAATTTTTAAATGAAGAGAGAGTAGAGGACACACATACATGCTCTGTCTCTTACCAGGTGATTTCTGCACCACCTCTGAACTCTGCCAGTAAAAAGGCCATCACCACCACATGTAGCCCTCAATGTTGGACCAGAACTGTGAGCCAAATTAAGCCTCTTTTCTTTATAACTTACCCAATCTGTAGTATTGTGTGATTAGCAAAAGAAAATGGACTAATATTTTTGCATTTTCACTGTCCCTGGGATTGTCAATCAACTGCACTGATGAGTAGTCACTATTTGTATATAACAAACCACCCTCATTTACCTATTTGTTACAGGAGTTTGATCCAGTTAAGGCTGTTGACACTGGAACTAAGAGGCTGAGATGACATTCTAGATTTTTGACCACCACATACAGCCATACCTCAGTATCGCTGGGAGTTCTAGGACACCCCTGAGAATACCAAAATGCTCAAGTCCTTTATATAAAAGGAAGCAATATTTGCACTATAACCTACATACACCCTCCTATATACTTTAAATCATCTCTGGGTTTCTTAGAACTAATACTATGTAAATAGTTGTTACACTGTATTGTTTAGGGAATGACAACTAAAAAATCCGTACATGTCCAAAACAGATGCAATTTTTCCCCAAGTATGTTCAATCTGTGGTTAGTTGACCACCCAGATACAAATGGCCACCTGTACATGGTAGAGAGATTTTTAAAGATATCTCCAAGATTCTGTCCCCAGGTCTGACTAGCAATTCAATTAAATGCTAATCTAGGCATTGCAGTGAAAAAACTTCATAGATTAAGGTTACTAGTTAGCTGAGCTTAAAATAAGGAATTATCCTAGATCGTGCCCATTGGCCCAATGTATTCTAATGAGCCCTAACAACAACAGAAGACAGAAAAGCCAAGTCAGAGAAATATGAAGCATTTAAAAAGACATGATCTGATATTGCTTTTTTTTTTTTGCGGTACCGGGGATTGAACCCAGGGGCGTTCTACCTCTGCGCTACACCCCGGCCCTATTTTTTATACTTTATTTTAAAACCGGGTCTCACGAAATTGTGGAGGGCCTCACTAAGTAGAGAGACAGGGAGAGAGAGAGAGACAGAGACAGAGAGACACAGAGAGAGAGAGAGAGAGAGAGAGAGAGAGCGCGCGCGCGCGTGCGCGCTGAGGCTGGATCCATGAACCTGGATCCTTCGGTCTCCGCCTCCCAAAGTACTGGGATTACAAGCGTGCGCCACCACGCCTGGCATGATATTGCTTCTTTTGAAGATGGAGAAAGGAGAACCACAAGCCAAGGAATGAAAGCAACCTCTAAAGTTATAAACCTTGAGGTGATAGCCAGCAAGGAAACAGGGACCTCACTCCTACAATAACATGCAACTGAATTCTACCAATACCCTGAGTGAGCCTGAAAGCAGATTTATCCCTACACCCCCCCAAAATCAACAGTCATGCTGAAACCTGAGCTCCAAGCCAAAAGACAAGCAGTTACCCAGATATCTGACCTGTAGAAATTGTGAGATAACAAATTTGTCTTGTATTAAGTGACTAGGTTCATGATAATTAGTTATGACAGCAATTGAAAACAGCTACACATTTTAGTACTATAAGCCAGGTGCTGCTGTTAACAGGTACCTAAAAATGTAGGAGCGCCATTAGAGCCAGGAACTGGATAGTCTGAAAGAACTCTAAGGAACACAAAAAAACAAGAACAACAACAAAACAGCCTACACTACTTTCAACAAACTGTTAGCAGAAACCTAGTGTTTTAAGCCAGTAATGGCTCACAGACTACTTGAAGAAATTTGGAGATGGAGAATCAAAGGACCCAACTTGTAGTTGGAAACTGTTTTTGTTATCAAGTCTGACCTTCTCTGACTTTCAACTGGAACATTTGGTACATTTTATTGTCTGTAATTACTGAGTTTTAAATTTACTGTCTTGCTACTGTTTCTTAAATTTTGTCTTTTTTGGTGTTATGTTCTTCTTTTCCTTTCCTGCCTTCTTTTGATGTCACCCTCTGCTTGGACTACTGCAGAAGTCTCCAATATGCTCTCCCTGCTTTGACCCCAGACCTTAAACCCAAACTCTTCCTACAACAGCAGCAATCTCATTCTAATTGTTTTCCAAGTTTGCTGGGTAAAGATCAGATGTTACAGTGCCTTAATACATCTATCCCCAAGGACCTATAATACATCTATCCCCATGACCTCTGTTTTATAAAGTCAGCATTTTTTGCCACTATGAACAAAATACCTAATAAGCACAACTTAGAAAAAGAAAATTTAATTTAGCTCAGTTTTTAGAGGTTTTGGAGGTCATTTCATCAGTCCATCATGAACATCAGTCCATGTTGAGTTGGTTCCCAGGCAGGAACCACAGTGGCAGTGCTTCAGAGCATGGCGGTAGGAAAGAGGAGAGCTAGGGAGAAGGTAAAGAACCTATATAGGTCCCAAGGCCAACCTCAGGGGCCCACCTCCAGTCATGTGCTGCCTTGGATGATGGTGGCTACATAGCTTAACACATGAGCTTTGAGGGACATTTTAAATAAAAACGAAGCCGGGCATGGTGGAGCACGCTTGTAATTCCAGTACTTGGGAGGCTAAGACAGGAGGATCTCAGATTCAAGGACAGCCTCAGCAAGTAGTGAGACTCGCATCAACCTACCAAGACCATGTTTCAAAATAAAAATAAAATAGGGCTGGGGGTGTAGCTTGGAGGTAAAATGCCCCTGGGTTCAATCCCCGGTACAAATGATTATGATACAATACATTCATTCAAATGAATACGATAAACTCCCTGACCTCATTTTCTACTCTTCTCCCCTTCACTCATTCCATTTCAATCATACCTGCCTCTTATTCTTCCTGGAAACCCCCAAATGCACTCTGACCTCAGGGCTTTGTACTTGCTGTTCCCTGTCTAGAACACTTTTCCCCACTTCCCTCACTCAGTTCAGGTTCTTGAGCAAATGTTACTCTTCTTCTAACTACCTATGGCAGGCAGAATAATGGGCCCAAAAGATGCCCATGACCCGATCCCAAAAACCTATGACTATGCTACACTACATGGCAAAGGGGAATTACAGCTGCAGATGGAATTAAGGCTGCTAATCAGTTGGCTTTAAAAAGATTTAGCCAGGCACGGTATCGCACACCTATAATCCCAGTGCTTGGGCGGCTGAGACAGGATCACAGGTTTGAGACCAGCCTGGGTAACTTAGCAAGACCGTGTTTCAAAATTAAAAATAAAAAGGGCTGGGGGTGTACCTCAGAGGTAGAGCAGACCAGGGTTCAATCCCCAGTACCACAAAAAAAAAAAAAAGAGGACGATTATCCTGGATTATCCAGAGGGGCCCAATATCTTCACGAGGGTGATTAAAAGAGAGAGAGAAACGTGACTACAGAAGAATGGTCAGAGATGCAAAATTGCTGGCACTGAAGATAAAGGAAAGGGACCATAAGCCAAGGAATGAGAGTAGTCTTTAGAAACAAAAGATTATTCCCCCAGAGCCTCCATAAATTGACACAGACCTACCAATGCCCAGATTTTAACCCATTGAGACATATTTCAAACTTCTGATCTCCAGAACTGTAAAGTAATACATGGCATTGTTTAAGACATTAAGTTCACAGAAATTTATTAAGGCAGCAATAGAAAACTAATGTACTACTCTAATTAAAACTACAAGCACACACCCCCAATTCCTCTTTGCTGCTTGTTTTTTTCCTCCACAAAATGCATTACCTTCTAACAAACTTTATAATTTATTTTATTTATAAATGTAAATTCTAGCCAGGCGTGGTGGTGCACACTTGTAATCCTAGTACTGGGGAGGCTGACACAAGAGGTTCGCAGGTTCGTGGCCAGCCTCAGCTACTTAGTGAGGCCCTCCATAATTTAGCGAGACCCTGTTTCAAAATAAAGAATAAAAAATAGGGCTGGGGGTGTAGCTCAGAGGTAGAATGCCCCTGGGTTCCAACCCCAGTATCACAAAAAAATAAATAAATAAATAAATAAATAAATAGACAAATGTAAATTCTGTAAATAGATGTACATACTCCATAAAGGTAGAGAATATCTATTTTGTTCATTATTTCCTAGGCTGATACATGGTTATAAACATCCAATGGAATTATAAAGATATTAATACATATAAAGAATTGTGTGAGCCGGGCGTGGTGGCACACGCTTGTAATCCCAGTACTTGGGAGGCTGAGACCAGAGGATCCGAGTCCGCTGCCAGCCTCAGCTACTTAGTGAGGCCCTCTGCAACTTAGTGAGAACCTATTTCAAAATAAAGAATAAAAATAGTGCTGGGGTGTAGCTCAGAGGTAGAATGCCCCTGGGTTCAATTCCCAGTACCACACACACACACACACAAAATATATATATATATAATAAAAGGAAATGACTTAAAAATAAATAAATACAAATAAAAAAAGAATTGTGTGCTAAGGATACCATTGGTGATTAAAAAAAAGTTCATTAATCTTAAAGAAAAACTAGATATAATCAATGGTTATTTGTATTCAGGCATATAGATTTATAGCTATGTATTAATATCTTTCAAAATACCTTTATTAGTCAGTCTAATATTCCTTTTTTCCCAATTGAAACAGCTCTTTTACACAATTTTTAATAACTCAGGAAACACTTCAAACATTAAATATGCAATGTTATCTAAAAAAACTTTAATATTTTGGGTAGAGTATCCTACCATGCTTATAAATTCAGAAAATAATCAATGTATACAAAGTATTTCCTTCTTGAAGGAAGTTACTGACATTTAAAAAAGTCTCCAAATTCGAAATATAAAAGAAAATATTTTGGTAGTTATCAACGAAGGCCATCTATTAGTGAAAGGGTACAAAATAGACTGGAGCTACTTACCTGTTCCAGGGGTATTTGTAACTCCAACCAGAGGACTCTGCATTACGGAAATGTTTGTCTAAATGAAAATGGAAGTATTAACTCATTAGATGCCAAGTTTTCCATTCTGCAAACGTACTAAATATTCAAATATTATTTCAAAGTTACCATAAGTGATATATTTGTTGCTCAATTTAAGTTTTCATAGTTGTTCCAAATCTGGAACAATGGCACAAACTGGGTTAAAATAAAAATGCAACATTCTAACCATAACATAAACACAGTAATTACTGAAAGACTTAGTACAAAAAAATAACTGAATTTCTATCATGTACTAGAGTTACCTCACAGTCCCAAATGTACATTCTGTGTGTGTGTGTGTGTGTATGTGGTACTAAGGATTGAACCCAAGAGCATTCTACCTCCAAGCTAGAACTCCCTCCCTCCATGCCACCTCATCCTTATTTTCTATTTTGAGACAGGGTCTTGCTAAGTTGCTAGGGCTGGTCTCAAACCTTTGGTCCTCCAGTCTCTGCCTCCCAAGTACTGGGATCACAGGCATGTGTGCCACCACACCTAGCTCCCTCACTATTTTTAAGTTGAGTAGTATTAACCCAAAATATGCCAGACCCTTTAGCATATTCTTTGTTTACAATAAGAAAAGTTTCAGTGGGTAAAAAAAAAATTTTATAGAATGTAACATGATAGGTATTTTAGTTCCTAATATACAATATGTGAAGTAATAAAGATAACAGTAATTCTTCAAATAACCAAATTCACATGGAAAAACAGAAAGGTAAGAGAATTTCACTTTTAAACAGTCACAAATCATGAAATACTACAGATTGAAATCATTCTATACAACCTAAGACAGAGTACCCCTACCACTACTAGTAAAAAGTTACAAAGCTGGAAAATTATCATTACTAGCCCCTTTAAATATAAGAAAATTAAAGAGTAAGGTAGTTAAAAATCCTTCTATAAACAAAACTGACACTATTCAACCAAAAAACAAGAGTGGACTCTCTCTACAAGTAAATATATAGATATACGTTTTTAAAAAACAGATTCTCATTAAACTAAGGAAATCTGAAATCTAGCTATATCCAGCAACCAGAACCAAAAGTGAAAGAATGTTAGGAGAGATACAATTTTATTGTTCAACTTCATTCATGACTGGAGAGGTTAAGCAAAGTTTTAGGGACATAACTAATTTTGGCTCTAATCTGCCTTAATTCTCTTACACCAACTTTCAAGTCAAAAACATTCTCTATAAATTATAACCCATGAGTCTTTTAAATAATCTGACCATAAGACTTTTAAACAATCCAAATATAGCAATAACTATAAACTACCTTTTTTTGTACCAGAGGAATAATAAAAAAAAGTAGCATTCCTTTTTCTTTAATTTTGTTGGTACTGGGGATTGAATGCAGGGGCTTTCTACCTCCAAGTTATACCTCCAGCCCTTTTTATTTTTTTATTCTAAAACAGGGTCTCATTAGGTTGGTGAGGGTCTCACTAAGTTGCTGAGGCTGGCCTCAAACCTGCAATCCTCCTGTGTCAGCCTCCCAAGTACTGGGATTGCAAGTATGTAACACCACCCCAGCAAAAGCAGCATAAATTTTGAATCCAGTGTCGCTCAGACCAGACTGAACATCAAATTTACATAACCTTTAGAATTAACCCAGATCAGGTATTTTAAATTTTTTAAGTCTAGAATATCATTGTCCCTTAGGAATATAACACATGCCATATTTTCAATTTTAAATTTATAGCAGGCACACTAGAAAAAGTATAAGCAGATAAAATTAATTTAGTACAGTTTAGCATAATACATACAAAAAATCATCTTTTCAATATGTAATCAATATGAAAAATTAGCAATATGCTTTACATTTTAAGTCTTCAAATTACAATGTGTATTTTACTTATTTTTTATTTATTTTTTTTTTTCTTTTTGTGGTACTAGGGATTGAACCCAGGGGCATTCTACCTCCGAGCTACACCCCCAGCCTTAATTTTTATTCTTTATTTTGAAACAGGTTCTCACTAAGTTGCAGAGGGCCTCACTAAGTAGCTGAGGCTGGCCGCAAACCTGCAATCCTCCTGTCTCAGCCTCCCAAGTACTGCGATGCGCCAACACGCCCGACTTACAATGTGTATTTTATACTTAAAGTACATCACAATTACAATTAGTCCTATCAGTTGTCATACTTGGCTAGAGGCTGCTTTTCTTCCCCCCCTCGGTACTGGAGATTCAACCCAGGGGCATTCTACCTCCGAGCTACACTCCCAGCCCTTTTTGTTTTTTTGAAACAGGGTCTCACTAAGGTGTGGAGGGCCTCATTAAGTAGCTGAGGCTGGCAGTGAACCTGCGATCCTCCTATCTTAGCCTCCCAAGCATTGGGATTACAAGCGTGCGCCACCATGAGAGAAGGCGAGATCTTGAGATAGGAGAAAAAATAAGCTGTAAAACGCAATGAATGGATTTCGCTTTGATTGACAAATAGGCCTAGTATGTCACCTATCAAGCTTATTAATAGCAAAAACTGAAAGAGCTTTTTAACAATCTTAAATTCTCAAAAAACCACTAAATTTGATTTAGGGAAAGATATCAAACATGTCTCCAAATCAAACAGCAGAAGCATCTTAATACAAAGAACTTATCAACTTAACTGATACTCTATTTGTTCAACTAGACACAATAATGATAGGAAAGAACGCCTGTGACTAGAAAAGCTACTAAACTTCCTACTTAAAAGCAGCAGCCAAGCCAAAGTCTGGTGGTGCACACTTGAAATCCCAGTACTTGGGAGGCTGAGACAGGAGGATCGCAGGTTCACGGCCAGCCTCAGCTAGTTAGTGAGGCCCACCACAACTTAGTGAAACCTGTTTCAAAATTAAAGAATAAAAAATAGGACTGTGGGTGTAGCTCAGAGGTAGAAGGCCCTGGGTTCAATCCCCAGTACCACACACACACAAAAAGAAACAAGCAGCAGCCAGCCAGGCATGGTGACATGGTAACAGGCCTGTAATCCCAGAACTTGGGAGACTGAAAAAGGAAGATCACAGGTCACAGGTTCAAGGTCAGCCTCGGCAACTTAGCAAGGCCCTCAGCTAGTGAGACCCTGTTTCAAAACAAAAAATTAAAAACAGGGCTGGGGGTGTGGCTCAGAGGTAGAATGCCCCTGGGTTCAATCCCTAGTACCACATACAAGGAAAAGCAGCAGCCACACACTACCTCTCAAACTGACAATCAGCAGCTATCATGGTACTAGCACTGTGTAACGACTACACACAATGGCTCTAGATTCCAGACAGACTGGGTTTGAAGTCAGCTATTACCTAGCTGCCTTATCTTGACAAATTACTTAGTCTTTCTGTGTCCTAGTTTCATCAGTGATAAAATAAATCTCATACAGCAACATTGCAGCTTCACTGTGAGGACTAGATAATATGAGAAAAGTTATAAAATCAGTGCCTACACATAGCAAACAAGTACTTTCTAAATATTAAGACATAATCTTGTTTCTGTCAGTCCCATCAAAACAGAGAATCTCTATCATGAATATAACGCTGACTGAAAAGAACATCATCAGAACACTTACACCAACCAAAACTTAGCACTTCCATCAGAACACCTACACAGGAAGAAACTAAATG
>PVJS01016784.1:30000-37042 GCA_004027185.1 Glis glis
CAACGCCCAGCTGTATTTCATCAATTCGAAGAGGCACTCCCCTCCACACATATACATTTTTTGTAACATCTTTAAAACAGGGAAATATTTTTTTAACAAATGGCATCTTAGTATTATGTCATATTTAGCATTTTTCTTCCCTACTGGTATTTAAAATCATGGTGAAATACAGCATCTATGCTCATATGAAATATAGCACACATATTTTTAATCAGTGTTTCTTGAAGTTATAGTAACTTATACTGCTTACACCTCTATTCCAAGAGCCCTAAAATAAAGGCATTTTTTTATAATAAAGGTACTGTTTAATTTGTTTACATTGATAAATGTGTGATGAGGGTGAATGCTGCACCATTACTCTTTTAAAATTCTAGTACACATGTTGATGTATGGTAAAACTATTTTAAGCAATTCACCTACCTGCAAGTAAAGGTGATCTCATTTCCATTACTCCTACTGAGGGACCACTAATTGATCGACTTTGGGGAGTCACTGGAGCTGGTAAATCCCCCATCAAAAATCCAGGTAAGAACTGAGCGTTAACTCCTGGCTTTGGCGACGTGGGTGAACCCAGCATCATTGGCTCAGATCCTAAATTAATAAAAAAAGTAACAAATTAATGACTTTTCCATTATAATATCTAACAAGATGCAAGAACTGAGTTTAAATAATTTTGAGAATTTATTCAAAACTCTTAAATATTATGAAACAATAGTTGTATTTTAAAAGCCAATAAAAATAATTTCTAGAAAAATATAAAATTATCTTGTATTCATAATATTAATCTTTGACAGTTGTTTTAGTTTCACATTATTTCACTGGTTTAAAATCAATACTTACCTTTAAATTAAATTTATTGTCTAGAAAATCCCTAATATAAGCAGAATAACTTCTATTTCTGGGTCAGTTTCTACAATGTAACAATTAAAAGCAAAGAGAGTGTTCTAGATTTTTACAGTCTCAGCAAATCATAAACAACAGGTTTGGCTTGCTACATGTACCATTTGTTCTTCCCCCGCACACAGAAACAGCAAATCATTTATGATAAAAGTATAATCATGCACATTACAGCACTTATGAAATCATAGTTACAATAGCATCCTAACTCAGAAATATATTGAAAAAAGTTGCAGATTTGTTTTTTGGATCATTTTTTAAATCATTAAAGTTAGGAATACTATAAACAATAAAAGTTTCCCTAATATAAAGTCAATTTAAGGAATACCTCAAAATCAATCTTCCCAATTATTTTTTCCAGTACTGGGGATTGAACCCAGGAGCATTCTACCTCTGAGCTAAACCCCCAGATCTATTTTTTATTCTTTATTTTTGAAACAGGGTCTCACCAAGTTGCAGAGGGCCTCACTAAGTAGCTGAGGCTGGCTGCGAACCCGCAATCCTCCTGTCTCAGCCTCCCAAGTACTGGGATTACAAGTGTTCACCACCATGCCCGGCCCAATCTTCCCAAATTACAGCATACATATTCTCATTATAAAGATGAAGAAGCTATAACATATTCTAATTTCAGAGAAAAATAGCACAGTAAGGAAAGCACAGGTTATTAAGTCAGAGATGGGGCTCAAGATGTCTAATAAAATGGGCATAAGGAGTTGGGTATGGCAGCACATGCCTGTAAGTCCAGTACTTGGAAGGCTGAGACAGGAGGGTAACAGGTTTAAGGCCAATCTCAGCAACTTACCAAGACCTTGTCTCAAAATAAAAAATAAAATAGGGCATGGGGTGAAGCTCAAAGGTAGAATGCCCCCTGGGTTCAATCCCCACTACCAAAACGGGGGTGGGCATAAGGGTAACATCCTCTCAGAGCTTTTATTAGAATTACAGCAAGTACAGCTCTTGACCTGATAGATAATATACAGTAAGTGCTCAATAAATACTAGTCATTGTTTTACTACCAGTATCTTATAATAAGAAACTCTGAATGATTAATGTGTAAATGTAGAGTTTGTAATTTCTGCTTAGGAAAACAATTTTTTAACTAGGGGACAAGTCTGAATATGGCTCATAGCACTCAGAAAGGTCAAATGTTTGGTATGTTGTTTATATGGTTTTTACTATTACTTAACTTCTAAATAGCCTCAAAAAATTGTTTCTTGCTATTAAAAACTGTCAATTATTTATCTCACCTGTTATTTCTCATTATAGTAAAGCTAGATATTAACAATACAAGCATATGAAAGAGGAAAATATCAAAATAATTCAGGAAAAGGATAAAGTATATATTGAATAAGGTGTGAAGAACTGTAATTACATTGTAGTTATTTGTAAAGTGAGTTATGTTACATGGTACTACTACATACTTCCAAAGAATATACATTAAACTCAAACCAAAAGACTAAACAGAAGCATATTTTGAACAGATATTTAGAAAACCATAATAATAAAACACAAAGTTTCTGGTAACACCACAAACTACCTTCACTTTCCCATCCTCCAAAAGAAAAAAATAATATTATGACAAGTCTAAGAATTAGGTCAAGAAAAGTTCTGATATACCCTGATATACAAGAATGCATCAGAGTGTAGAGGGCACAAAAGGCTGGGGGGGGGGTACTGGGGATTGAACCCAGGGGCATTCTACCTTTGATATACAGGCCAGCCCTATTTTACTTTTTATTTTGAAGCAGGGTCTAAGTTGCAGAGGGCCTCCCTATGTTGCTGAGGCTAGAGGACCTGGATCCTCCTGTCTCAGCCTCCCAAGTACTGGGCTTACAAGCTATGCCACCAGCCCAGCTCAAAACAGTTTCCTAATTTGGACTTCTTCAGTAATCATCCCTCAGGCTAAATTTCACTTACAGAGCTTAACCAATGAGTCCTACATGTCTTAAATTCCATTTCAGTCTGTGCTCCTAAACAGTATTGCACTGTTTCTTACTCAGCTAGCGTACTTTGTTGACTGATTTAATATAGGAGTAGGTGCTGGGAATGTTGCAAGTGTGGGTACCTGGAATATCTGCACTATGTGAACTTGAACAATACCAGCCAAGGTTAGACTTCTGGTCAGGCAATGGGTTTATTTCCATTTGTAACCCCACCAAATATGCACTCTACAAGGTGTTTGTTGAGGGCTGGGGGTGTAGCTCAATGGTGGAGAGCTGGCATAACCTATGCCAAGGCTCTGGGTTCAATCCCCCGAACCAGAAAACATAAATGCTGTGTTGAATAGAAAGCCCTGGAACTGACATTGTATAGTTTTCTGTCTCTAAATTACATGAAAAATAAACTAAAATGGGTACGTAAGTTCTAATATAACTTGGTAAACTGTTTTTGAAAAACGACTTCTTTCGCGGGGCGTGGTGGCACACATCTGTAATCCCAGTACTTGGGAGGCTGAGACAGGAGGATCGCAGGTTCGAGAACAGCCTCAGCAAGCAGTGAGACTCTTATCAACCTAGGGAGACCCTGTTTCAAAATAAAAATAAAATAGGGCTGGGGGTGTAACTCGGAGGTAGACTGTCCCTGGGTTCAAAACACACACACACACACACACACAAACAAAACCGACATCTTTCGACAAGTCCCCCAATAAATAATGGGAATGGATCTTTTAAATATCATTTCGTGACTGATGAGAGGAAAAGGCCTACAATAGAGGATAAAGGCGGGAAAAACCGTACAAACTGTTAGTTTACTGTGAAGGCTAACTCTCAATGATTACCAGCACCTGGTAAATCACAAGTCACACGCTTCACGTACGAGAGGGAAGGACTCAAAACAGGAATTACAAGCACAGGTGAGCAGCCCGCCGCGGCCGGAACCCACGCGCTGGGGCACCGCCCACCACGTGTGCGCCGGGCAGTTCCTCCCCACGGACGCTTCCGGGGGCCCGGAAGCCGGTGACCCCGCCAGGGCCGGAACCCACACGCTGGGGCACCGCCCACCACCTGTGCGCAGGGCAGTTCTTCCCCACGGACGCTTCCGGGAGTTCGGGAAGCCGGTGACCCCGCCAGGGGTCGCGGGCGTGGCCGGGAGCCTCAGGGACGGCCAGCAGGCGCGGCTGCTGCATGGGAACCAGAACGCAGTTCGTCCCGGCCACTTCCTCACCCGGCCAGCTCCGGCTGCAAGGGGGCGACGCCTGGAGCGGGCTACTGACCGGGAACTTGGGGAGACCCAGAGGCTGCCCCCGTCGCAACTGAAACCAGCGAACGAGGGCCTGATGGCCGCTGCCTTCCAGGCTCACCCGCCTCCGGGCTCGCAGCGTGCGTGGCAGTGCCAGCAAGGAAAAGCAATTTTCACTCACCCAGCGTGGGCGCCTGAGGTTCCAGCGCGAAGGCTGCCATCGCGACGGCGGCAACTACTCTTATCCCGGGACCGTCCCAATTTTCAAAAATGGCGGAAACCCTCCCCACCGGCAAGGGCGCGCTACCTTATGGGGTTGCGTAACTTCCGCACATGCGCTATTCCCAAGTCGTGGGCGCCGGAGCCATTTTGGAATAGGGCAAATGTCCTTGCTACCCTCTCGGAATCTGTACGGATTTTCCCTGGAAAGGTGGTGGACCAGTGTGGGACCTGTGGTTCCAGGAATGATTTGGGGTCCCTCTGTGAGCCTCCTGATTAGTTGGTGCTTGAGATTCAATATGAACACAGTTTCTTTTACTGTTTCGTAGTTAACGTGAGTTTCTCTAATGCTCTGTCATCCATCAGCTTTTCTGAGCAACACCTGGAAACGTAGACTTGATGAAACGATGCCTCTTTCCAGTGTCGATTTCTGAGCTTAATACATGACGCTCCTTTCTTAAAGCATATTTTATGCTATCTCCATGAAATTGCTTTTAAATGTTGTGTTAACCTACGCACAATTTTACATTAAAACATAGCTTGTGTGCGCTATTTTATTGCATAGGAATCCTCTGAGTGTGTGTGTGGGGGTACTGGTAATTGAACCCAGGAGCATTCTACCATACCACCGAGCTACACCCCCAGCCCTATTTTTTTAATCTTTATTTTGAAACAGTGTCTCACTAAGTTGCGGAGGGCCTCACTAAGTAGCTGAGGCTGGCCGCGAACCTGCGATCCTCCTGTCTCCGCCTCCCAAGTACTGCGATTACAAAACTGCGCCACCACGCCTGGAATCCATTTTTAAAAGAATACTGCTAACATACGCGTATGTAAATAATGGATAATAATAAACACCTGTGAACTCACCGTATCGCGGAATCTTGTGTGCGCCTATGTCATCCCTCTCACATTGCTGCTTTTCTTTAGGACATATTCATGTAGTAGTCACACACATTCTGAGTATGTGTGTAAAACTATATTGCTTAGTTTTGCCGTTTACAAATTTTATGAAAATAATTTGCTTTGGTGGCCCACACCTCTAATCCCAGTATTTGGGAGGCAGAGACAGGAGGATCACAGGTTTGAGGACAGCTTCAGCAAGTTAGCAAGAACCTCAGCAACCTAGAGAAACTCTGTTTCAAAAACAAAAAATAACATAAAAAGAAGGGCTGGGGGTATGTAGCTCGGAAGCAGACTGTCCCTGGATCAATCCCCCGTACCACAATAATAATAATTTGCTGCATGTTATATATTCTGGGATGCTCTCTGGTCCCACCAAGCTCATTATCCCCCAAATATCCACCCATCCTCTATTTCCTTTGAGGCTTTCTAAAACCCAATTGCAGCAAACACTTTGTCACTGGAGTGAAGCAATGACAATTCCAGCATTAAATGGCAGTTTCCCAGCCAGGCACGGTGACACACACCTATGATCCCAGTATGTGGGAGGGTGAGACGGGGATCTCAGGTTTGAGGACAGCCTCAGCAACTTAGCAAGACCCTGTTTCAAAATAACAAAGCAATGCTGGGCGTGGTGGCGCACGCTTGTAATCCCAGTACTTTGAGAGGCAGAGACAGGAGGATCCGGGTTCGCGGCCAGCCTCAGCTCGCTTGGCGCTCTCTCTCTCTCTCTCTCTCTCTCTCCCTCTCTCTCTCTCTCTCTCTCTCTGTCCCTGTCTCTCTCTCTCTACTTAGTGAGGCCCTCCGCAACTTCGTGAGACCCGGTCTCAAAAGTAAATTATAAAAAATAGGGCCGGGGGTGTAGCGCGGAGGTAGAACGCCCCAGCATTCAATCCCCGGTACCGCAAAAAATAAATAAATAAATAAAAATAACAAAGCATAGTGGTACAGCTCAAAGGTGGAAATGTCCCTGCATTCAATTCCCAGTACCACAAACAAAAAGGTTCACAATATTTAAATATAAAAACATTTACATATTGAACTGACCTTTTTAGTGAGTGTGGGTTGAATTGTATCCCCCAAAAAGTTATGTTCAGGTCCTAACCCTGTATGTATGAATGTGAGCTAATTTAGAAAGAGTGTCTTTCAGATATTCAGATTGAAGCTCATACTAGAATACCACCAACTTGGTAACCTAAAGCAACACAAATTTATCTTTTTTATACTTAACCCACAATACACAGCAATTTTTTTCAGGATTAAAGATTCCTCAATGAAGGAATTTCCGTGTGTGTGTGTCTGTGTTACTAGAGATTGAAACCAGGGGTATTCAACCTCTTAGCTAAACCCTACTTGATTTTATTTTGAAATAGGGTCTCACAAAATTACGATGCACTGGCCTCAAACCTGCAACCCTCCTGTCTCAGCCTCCCAAGTACTGGGATTATAGGTGTGCACCACCACAAACAACTCTCATGAAGGAATTTGTATCCAAACTATAACCAAACAAAAGAATACTATATACCTGTTAAAAGAATAAAAAGATTACAGGTCTAAGCAATGTAGCAAGACCCTGTTTCAGGACAAAAAATAAAAAGGGCTGGGGGTGTAGCTCAGAGTTAGAATGCCTCTGGGTTCAATTGCCAGTACACCACATACACACACACACACACACACACACACACACACACACACAAACACGTGCACACACAAAATAATAAGATACATTTTATATGTCTGTTGGATTGTGCATTGACCTAGAAAGATCTATATGATCTATATAAATAAGTAATTTGACAAGATAAATGTATATATTTATATAGCATCATTTCATCTTGTGAGTGTG
>PVJS01016785.1:0-37041 GCA_004027185.1 Glis glis
CACCAAAAAAAAAAAAAAAAAAAAAGAATCCAGGAATTTCAGACCTAGGTAGCAGCCACTATCCCTAGGGATGAGATAGAGTGCCCAAGAAAGAGCCCTTTCATCCACCAGGGCTGGAATTAAGACATCAGAGAAGGTACAACTATTGCCCCTGTCACAGAAAGGTCATAGAGATGCCTTCCTGGTGGAACTTGCTGGGAATGTGCCCTCTGGAGTAACAGGAAGGAACCATATCTTAGAACTTGCTGTATAGCCACCCAAGGGAGACTGGGGGAAGCCATTGGCAAAGAGGTGCCTATCTGGCAGCTTTCTGTTGGAAAACTGCCAGAGAAGATGTCTGGAGGGTCTGCTAGCCACTGGGCACTGCAGGAACTCAAGAAGCCCATATCCGTCAGAGCCAGGCATTGGGGAAAGGTGGCCCTTGTAGAAGCCTAGCACATCAGAAACCATGTGCTCTCAGGACCTAAACCCTGAAGAAAGCATGCCCTGCAGGAGTCTCCCAGGCCCACAGGAACCAGGGAGAGAGAACCCCTGCTCTCTCCAGCATTCCTCAACAAGGCTTACATGTACCAGATGGCAAAGAAGAAACATTTACAAAGCCCAGCTCCATTATTAGGGAGCAGGCAAACAAGGGTGAATTCAGTGCTCAGTGGTGATTAGTTGATAACAGGCACAGGGCAGCGGGTGAGAGGAGATAGGATCAGAGAGGAAGGCAAGAAACATGGCAGTACACCATTTTCCAAGTAAACTGAGCAAATAAAGCTCTTGATCAGGAGATGGGCCTAATGCAAGCTGGAAAGGCAGCCTGTGGGGGGCAGAAAACGACTGTGTCCCCTCCTCTGCTAAGATGACAAGCTCAACCCAAGAGAAGAGGCTGGGTGTTCTCAGTTCCATTTTACCAGGAGAATGTCCTTCCAGGGCAACCCTGTGAGTGTGACACTGAAATGAGCACCTTCTCTCTTTTCCTCAGAACTTGCTCAGGGCTAGGCTGTCAGGAGGTCTTTAATGACTCAGTGGTTTGGGAAGCAATAGGCTTTTGGCTCCACTCCATGAGCATGTGGCTGCACTTTACCCCCAGGGCCATCCCTGTCTAGGAGAACTTCTCAAAGGCCGCGCCCTCTGGATGACCCTGCTGGTTCCTGGGGACTCGCTTCAACCACTGTCGCCGCAGCTCTGGCCTTGAGGGTGCTGGCAACGTCCCTCCAGCCTCGTGACTCAGCGAGCTTGGTGTATCCAGGCGATGGAGAAGGAAGGGGAGGGGGCGTGGTCCTTGACATATCTTGCTGCTGGTTCATAATTTGGGTTTCTCTTGCCTTTGCCCTTGGTAAGCTGGGCTTTCAGAGAAAGAAACAGAAGCAAACAGCCACTCTGGGATCTATGACATTTGAAGTTAAGGAAAATATTGGTCACATCCAGTCACTTCCTCTCAGTCTTGCACTATCTCCAAGTTGTGGCCTTAATTTCATAAACATCCCAGTTCTGAGTTCACAAAGTGAAAACTGACTTGGACAAAGAATATTCCAGAAGATCCACAGCCAGATTCTCCAAGGTTCTCAAGACTCTGGGTAAACCGCTCATAAATTCTCTCTTTTCTCTTCTTGCCTCCTTGCCCTCACCTCCTCCAAATCAAATCAAATCATATTCTGAGTCCCTACCTAGATAGCCCTGATCCTTCCCAGCGTGGCTTGCAGAGGCTGCTGGGGACTGCTCCAAGGAGCTCACCGTCCCATTGAGGAGGACAGGGGCCTCCCACTGGGAAAGTCAGAATCGCCAAGGAGCAGTGGCAAAAGATTGAGCCCTGTTTCTCAAACTGTAATGAGCACAGGGATCAGTTGACACCCTCTTACAATACAGAGTCTGACTTGAGAGCTTTGGAGAGGGCCCAGAGAATCTGAATGTCTACCAATCTCCAAGCAGTGCCAAAGCCGGCACAGCACAGACCACACTTTGGGTGGCAAGGGTCGGTGGTGTATAGCTTAGACAACCAAGCTGACACAGGAACTTGTGAGCCCAGAGGACACAGGCCTCAGCGAGGTCTGAGAGGCAGGCAGACTTCACAGAGTTGCGGGCCCTGGAGCTGGGTCTCAAAGACCAAGAGGTCTGGAAGGGTGGGAGGCATCACACAATGCTCCCAGCAGTCTGCATGAGACCAGCGCCCTGACTTCTTCCTGTCACGGCCACAGCCCCTGCCTCTGAGCCCTCCACACCCTCCTCCTACCCCACTTCCAAAAGTCGGATGGGGTATGTGCCATGTGACCTGGTCAAGTCCTTCTTCCCCCTGGCTCCTTCTCTGACCCCTGAGGCAAGGGGTCATTTTGTCACTGGAGAAGAACGCTTAAGGAGGAACTCCTGCCCACCCTCTCCTCAAGCAACAATGGGACTAGGGGAAATAGAAGTACATGCATGTGGGGGAGATATGAATAATCACCAGAAGTGGAGAAAAGTTGAGAATGGCAGGGGACGTGGGCAGAGGTGGGAAAGCTCCACTCATCTACACTGGCCTCCAGTGAATCATGGTTTCCAGCTCCTTCCTCCAGTGCCTGCCATTTAGCTGCAGGATGTCATGCCTAATCCAGTGGGCAGACTCACCCATTCCTCGCCGGCCCTAACTCCAAAGCCGCCCCGTCACCCAGAGGCAGAGCTGAGCAGCCCTGCGCACACTCCTCCAGGCCCACGCTCCCGCTCCTTCAAGCCACTGTCTCTGCCCCTGCCCTTGTAGCTTTGGAGCCTCAGCCCACGCTGCTGCTGGCCTGAAATTCCTTTCCCCCATGCTCAGCACGCTGGCTCCTCCTAACACCTCCGGCCTCAGAGCAAAGCCCGCTCCTCAGAGAGGCCATTTCCACCAGGATGTCCCGTCCCCCACTCATCACCACTTCCTCATCTGCGATTCACCTGTGACATCAAGTCGGGTACCAGCACCGTACCTGGCATGTGTCAGACACCCAATAAACATTTGATGAAGAGAGAATGAAGCCGTATCCACATGTTCCTCTCATGAGGATACCCAAGCAGTTGACACGTTGACAACAATCCAATCCAGCTTGTGTTTACTAACAACACAACTCTTTCCCACCCTAAAGCAATCTTATTCATGACGTCTGAAGGCCCCGCACCTTGTGGTTCCCATGGGTGTTAGGCTGCCAGACACCCCAGGCATAGACCTATGTATGACCTTGGCTCCATTTTCCAATAGACTGGCTAGCTGGGGACCTCAGCACTCAGTTGTTTGGGTCCAACAAGGACTGAAATCTGGCAGCTGGGCGTCTGCAGGGCACTCCCGAGGGAAGCTGGAAGTCAGGGCTACAGGCTTCAAGCCCCGGTTCCTGGAAGAGAACTTAAGAACCGCTCCCATGACCCAAGTCCAAGAGTTAGGTAGCTAGGTAGAAATGAGCAGGCCAGGGCAAGATCGAGAGGGGCCTGAGGGAAAGCTAAGCAAGCCTCATGAACGGAAATACAAGATCCCCCACCTAGCTGTGCCTAGAGAACCACGGAGACGTCAGGAAGCTAGACTTAATGCATGCATAGCCCTCTGCCCTGGGGCTTCACGAGGGCACCGATGGCAAGTTTCCAACAAGGCGAGAGCAGCGCAGATGCACTAAGCTATGGTGTGAAGACAGAGAGGCCTCCACGAATGCGCATACCCCAGGGGGAAAGGTTTCCAGACTGAATAAGGCTGGCCATGTGGAAGATTCGCTACGGTTTCTACTCGGAGAAGCAGCCTGTTCCGAACTCTTTCTCTGGAATATGCCCTCTTTATCACACTCTTCTCTTAAACCGTACCCCCAATTCTGCAAATAAACCTCTTATGCCCCCCTGTTTGTGCTTTCCATTTGAAATCTTTCTCTCAGAAAAAGCTAGACTTGAGGAAGAGATCGCACCCTATAACATTCATTTCTAGCAGGTAAACACAGGCGGCTGCCCTGCCCCTGCCCCAGCAGCCCGGAGAAGTGGTCCCCAGAGAGCAGCCTGGTCCCCGCTGTGGTTCCAGCCTCCTGGGTACTTTTCCATAGCCTTCATCCAGACACCAGCAGAAGGGGCTTCTCTGAGCACTGTTTACATTCCTGCCATTTCTGCCTGTGTTTAGAGTTACTAAAAAACACATCTTAAACATTTCCAAGCAAGCACAGGCCCTCGTGGATTTCAAATAAACCTTCCTTATAAACCAGTCAACTTCAGAATCTCTATCCTGCAAGGCTCATAAACCTTCAGAGCTGGGAGCCCTTGAAGATCCTCTGGTCCAGCATCTTTGTTTTATGACCAGAGAAACCAGGGCCCGAGAGGGCGGGGCCCCTGCCCCAGGCTCTCATGGGGTTCAGTGGCACAGCTGGACTGGCCTGCTGGTCCCCTGCCTGCCATCCCATTCCAGGTGGCAAACACTGGAGCCTGTCAGCACCCTGCCTCTGTGGGCATGTGGTTGTAGTTTTTAAAAGAACAAACTGATTTGAGGTTTCAAACTATGAATCTGCTTAGGATTTAGAGAAGGAATTTGTGTCAAGTGTTATATCCCAGCGCCAGGCAGGCTGGCTGCCCGATGGGACTTGGTGTGTGGGGACCGTTTGCTGCACACCCCGAGGCATAGCCCCCAAACTACGGGACTGCAGTGGGACCCATGTACAAGGTGCTATGTGAAAGAGGCAGCCCTGGGAGCAGGTCCCAAGGGAGGACGAGGACTTCTGGTTTTCGTGTCAAACTCTCCACCAAGGGTCTGCTCCAACAGGGGGCTTGGGGACCATCTCTCCATCCTAAGAGTCTCAGTGGAGTGGGTAATGGAGGTCCCTGGCAAAGCCTCTCATTCCAGGCCAGCAGCCATCTCTCAGGTCCCTCAAGGCTCCCCAGGCCTGAGCCCAGGAAGGAAGGGCCTAGCATGAGGCAGGAAGGTATCATGCAGGCCCTAAGCCCTCAGAGCCACCACCTTCCTCTCTACCACCACAGGCCCCAGGCAGGAAATCAAGCAAGGTCTTTTTAAACCTCCACAGAGGGATTTGCAAGCAGGGGTCCCAGAGGCCTGTGCCCCAGGAATCATATTACAACAAAAGCTAGGAGCTCTGGGCCATAAAGCCTGTTCAGTAAAATACATTGTTTTCTTGCACTGGCTGGGATGACAGGGAGGGCAAAAGCTGGCTCAGGGGCTTCAAGAAGCCAGGTGACCCCATCCTAGCCATGGGCACAATGCAAGACTTAGCCCAGGAGTCCCTCTGCACATGAGGCAAGCTATTTTACAGCAAAGTCTCTGATAGCATCCCCAAGCTCTGGTTGTGCCCAGCCCCAGGCCTGACCACATTGTGCTTGAGAGAGAAGATGCTGCTCTGTGTCAAGGCCCCAGGGTTTTACAGGCCAAAGGAGCATGATAAAAATAATGCTATGTCCATATATAAAGGTCTCACCACCAATCTCACTAATGTATGTAGAGAAAGGGAGGAGCAGGAGAGAAACTCACCAAATGCTATGTGCAGGCATGGTTGTATCACTTTGAACCTCACTGTATAATTACAATGCACCAATGACAGTATATTTAAAAAAAATAAGTCTATACATAACGTGGAGCCCCATGATGGATTGTGCAATAGAAAGAAGCCACTTCTAGAAAAACTAGTAAAATCCAAATAAAATCTTCAATGTTGGTTTCTCAGTCTTTTTGTAAAAGTTATGAAACACCCTTTCCAAATTTATATATTTCCAGCTTCATTGGGGTATAGTTGACAAGTAAAAGTTGTGTATATTTAAGGTATACCAGGTGATGTTTTGATATATGTGCACATTGTGAAATGATTATCACACTAATTAACATATCCATCACTTCACATAGTTACATAATCAAACTAATTAACATATCCATCACTTTACATAGCTTGTGTTTGTGTGTGTGTGCGTGCGTGTGTGTGTGTGTGTGTGTGTGTGTGTGTGTGTGAATGCTTATGATCTATTCCCTTGCAAATTCCAAGTATTCACTGGTATTATTAACTATAATTACTATGTTCTCCAAAACTTATTCATCTTGTATAACTGAAACTTTATACCCTTTGATCAACATCTCCCTGTTCGTCTCATCCCCTAGCTCCTGGCAACCCTGTTCTACTCTTTGCTTCTATGAATTCAACATGTTATAGATTCCACATATAAGTGGAATCGCGGAGTATTTGTCTTCCTGTGCCTGGCTTATTTCACTTAGCATGATGTCCTCCAGGTTCATTCATGTCATAGCATTATCAGGCTAAACAAATTCCCTTTGTGTATAGACCACATTTTCTTTACCCATTCATCCATCCATGGACACTTGGATTGTTTCTATATCTTGGTTATTGTGAAGAGTTCGGCAGTGAAAAGAGGGGTGCACGTATTTCTCCAAGATACCGGGGTTTCTTAATCTCGGCAACCCTAGTGTGATGGCTCATGTCTGTAATCTCTACTACTAAGGAGGCTGAGGCAGGAGGATCACAAGTTTGGGGCCTGCCTGGGCAACTTAGAGAAATCCTGTTTAAAAATAAAATAAAATAAAAAAGGGCTGAGGATGTAGTTCAGTGGAAGAGGACCCCTAAATTAAATTCCCAGTACTGAGAGAGAGAGAAAGAGAAAGAGAGAGAGACAGAGAGACAGAGAGAGAGACTTAATCTTGACAAATTCACCATAATTATGTAAAAAGTTAACATTAGGGAATATATGGGGACCCTGTACCCTTTACTTGCAACTGATTTGTTTTTGTTTTTGTTTTTGTTTTTGTTTTTGTTTTTGTTTTTGTTTTTGTTTTTGTTTTTGTTTTGCGGTACCGGGGATTGAACGCAGGGGCGTTCTACCTCCGCGCTACGCCCCCGGCCCTATTTTTTATACTTTATTTTGAGACCGGGTCTCACGAAGTTGCGGAGGGCCTCACTAAGGAGAGAGAGAGAGAGAGAGACAGGGAGAGAGAGAGAGAGAGAAGGAGAGAGACAAGGAGAGAGAGAGAGAGAGTACACGTGCGTGTGCGCGCGCACGCGTGCATGAGCTGAGGCTGGCCGCGAACCCGGATCCTCCGGTCTCCGCCTCCCAAAGTATTGGGATTACAAGCGTGTGCCACCACACCCGGCCTTGCAACTGATTTGTAAATCTAAAATTATTCCACAATAAAATATTTATTTTGAAGTTGCAACCAGCCGTGCAATCACTATGCGTCAGTCACTGGACTGTGTGGGACTGCAATTATAACCTCTCCTTTACAGCCAAGGAAACCGAGGGCAGAGCTGCAAGCATCCCGAGTCTAGATAGGCAGCAGGTAGCAGCTCAGAAGTGACCAGGACTCAGAGGAGCAGAAGCCAGCTAGCCACCCAAACGGGTCTTGCTCTAGTACCAGATCCATTTGCTGAATGGAAATCTAAGTCCAGGTAAAAATGAGTGATTTGCCGTAAGGTCTCTGGAACACAGGCCAGGTTTTCTGAACTCCCTCCAGAGCCGAGGCCACCTGAGAGAGCTCTTCCTCCATGTGCGTGCAGTGACCTCAGAGAGAATGCTGCCACCAGTCGACCCCTCAGCACGCCAGTCCTTCCAGGGGGAAATTAAATTCCTTCCTATTCCCTCCTCAAGAGTCTTGGAATGTTGTCCTCAGAGGTTTACCAAGGGAAAGTTCTTTCTTCCTTCCATTTATAAGCGTGTTTTTCAAGACTCTAAACACTTCCTAGGGTTCTTTTTCACACACAGAGAAAACCTGGAGTGATTCCCAAGCCTCTTGTTGAGCATGGGCCCTGCAGCCATCGTGCCGCTGGGTCACACCCATCAGTGCGACCCCCCGCCATACTCTGCTCAGCCCTCCCCAGCCCTGAGCTTCCCTGTCAGGAATCGTGTTCCAGTTCTGAGAGGAAGGGAGAAGCAGATGTTCATTCCCCCTCCCTTGAAGAGAACAGGTTATAGTTTGGGTGTTTTGTTTTGTTGGTGCTGGGGATTGAACCCAAGGGCATTCCACCTCTGACCTACACCCCCAGCCCTATTTTATTTTTTAGTTTTGAAACAGGGTCTTGCTAAGTTGCTGAGGTTGGCCTTGAACCTGCAATCCTCCTGTCTCAGCCTCCCAAGTACCAGGATTAAAGATGTGTGTGCACCACTACATGGGCAAGTTTTCTCTTTTTAGTATCTCTGCAGCCACTGGCCAGAGAGGAGTTGGCAAAGAACAGACATACCCATGGCAGGAAGGAGGAGGTTTCCTTTGTTAGGTTCAATGCTCTCTGCCCTTGGTCTGAACCATGAGCAAGGGATGCCAGTCTGGTCTGTCCTCCACAAAAACTCTTCGCTAAGAGTCATGATCAGACTAGGCAGAATCCGGGGCACAGGTAATGGCAGCAGGGTGAGTGGGAAGCAAGTGCATGTGTTGGGCTCTGCTCTTAGTGGCTGAATCAACCTCATTAGGAAATACTCCCCATTTTTGCCCTCAGTTTTAACCGCTTCCTAGAGGTGACTCCAGCAAGCAAGGCCGCAGCTGAGATGCTGATAGTCGCTTGGGGTTATTTCATGCTCAGTGAATAACTATGTGAACAAAATAACACAAAGTGGTTGCCAACAGCTATTAGACCTGTGAAAAAATAACACTGGGAAACTCAGTTGACAGGCTATCAAAGGGCCCTCACGGAAAGGAGGCCAGCTGTGGCTTCACATCTGTAAACTCCAAACGCAACGGGGAAGATGCAAGCAACCCAAGCAGAAACTGTCCACGGGTCCTAATTCTCAACACTGTACCAGTGCTGCTCCCATTTGCCTGTTAATTCATTCCCAACTGGTGCGCACCTGAGCAGGGCAGAGGGGGCGGTGTAGAGCCTCCGTCTGCTTTAGAATAGGGACACACGGAAGAGGAGACAGGAACGCATGACCCCATTGCTTCCAATACAAGTGGTTCCCCCTGCGTTCTCCCTAGCCTTCCAGAGACTCCCCCTGCATGGAATCCCAGCCCTAAAGTCAGCAGTGATGGCCCGGAGGCCCTAGAGGAAGGTCACCCTGGCAGGTAAAGTCAGCACTAGGTAACAGTCCCCTGGTCTATTCATACCTAGGAAAGTGGCCTCCCAGAAATAAGGATAAGCAGAAAAACGGTCTTGGTTTCATCTCTAACTAATCTTCTGTGAAATGCCCCAAACATTACACAAAGAGCATGACTTTGAAATCACACACACCTAGGTCTAACTCCCGGCTCCATCATGCATTAGCGGGGTGGCCGCGAGGAGGTGGCCTAACCTCTCTGAACTTTGGTTTCCTCATCTGCTTGGCAGGTGAGGAAAGGACTGTGGAAAGGACTGGAGATCATAAACATAAGCCTCTGGGAAGGTGGCAGTGGTAGACACAGAACACAGGCTGGCCACTTCCCTGAATATTAGCAGGTGGCACTCCCCCAGGGAGGCCACAGACCTGAGCACCCGGGATTTGTCAGATGTCTCCGTCAATCACATCGGCACCGTATCAGATAAATCATTGTCCCAGATCCTCGCAGCTCTCACAATCTGCTTCACAAAGGCAGACTCCAGAGTCTCGGCTATCCAGTGTCATCTCGCACCACCGTCTCTCACACATCCCGGCTTTTCGCAGCAGGCTGCTCGGCCTGAACGTGCCCCGCTCGGCTCTGATGCCACAACAGCATGCTAAGGCTGGTCCTCCTGCCGGGGATTTTCTCTCCCCATCTGCAACTTGTTGAAATTCCATTCGTCTCATGAATCATCTCTGAAGGGTCTCCTTTAATCTCTATCAGAATAACATCCGGGCCTCCAAAGCACAGGTATGAATATAATACCAGTCGCTTCTCATAAGAGCTAGATTCAAATAGCTCTTTTCTCTAAGATCGGCCCTCTGGCTCTAACAGTGTGGGCTCTGCTGTTTAAATCCATCTGATTCTTCCATTTCTTCGTGAGTGGCCTTGATCAAGTTACCTAACTCCCCAGGCCTTAGTCTCCTTATCTGTGCAATGGGTTGATAATCATAGTGCCAGACATGTGGAGGTGTTAGAAGAACTACATGGATTGTACAGATGAAAATGTCTGCCCATGTTAATCCAGTATCCACTGGCTACTGCTTTGAGAGCTTGTGCGAGTTAATGGGATGTCCGGCCCCTCAAGTCTGGAAGATCTCAAGGCCGACAACTAGATCACTCCCACAGAAAGAACATGCTCCTGGCTTGACCAAATGCTCCAGAAACATGGGCTGGATAGGATGGAGGTAACATTCAATCTGAGACGGTATTTATCCTGGCCTCTCTGAACAGTGCTGAGTGGGAGTGGAGGGCAAGTCACTCCACTCCCACCCCCATCAGCATGGAGGAGAGCGAGGCCCACAGAGACAGGTGACAATGGAAAGTGCCCTTCTGTGCAGTGACGGGGCCACCTTCGACCTACCACAGCCTTGTAGGCCCCTGGTCTCCCCCTCGGCCTCCCACAGCCAGGAAGAGTCTGTTCTTGCCCAGCCTCAGCCTGAAGGCTCTCCCTGCAGGAGCTGAGTGATGCAGAGGCACACTATGGAGGAGCTCAGAAACTCAGCTCCATCACCTCTTCCCGGGGCCTCCGTGCGCAGCCCCGCAGCGGGCAGGGCCTCCTCCTCACCGAGGCTGCAGCTGTTCTCCGCTTTTCCCCACTGCCCGCCAGGAAACGACTCAGAAACATAATTGAGCAGCTGTGGCTGTAAAAAGAACCCACTTCAGAACGATAGGTTGTGTCCAGCAAGTCTGTGTTGCAACCCTGGTGACAGGGACAGGAGAGCTAACATGCAGGATGGGGCCGAGTCCCCTGTCTGGACTGTTCTCTGTCCTCCTCCCTGCCCGTGTGCCATGGGTTCAGGACTTGCAGTGCCGTCCACTCTGGCTCTCAGTGAATAACCTGTCCCCTCCCTATGTCCCTTCCCTCAAAGCCTGTGTGCAGGATAGTCTCTGGATTCCTTTGCAGAGGCCATCAGTGATGTGCTCGGGTCCGTGGATAACATCAGAGCCCTGCCCTTTTCCTCCTGCTCGTGAGCAAGTGCCCATCATAAGCCGTATTTGAATCAGGATCTGCCAATTCATGTTTAGCTGAGCTCCAGGACCCTTTTGCCCAGATCCACTCACTGTGGCCTTGTCTGACCAAACCACTCTTGCACACGTGTTGTTTTGAAAGATTAGCACAGGATACAGCACAACATTTCCCTTGGATTCCTCTTCCAAGCCAACAGAGAAGGAGCCATTTCCAAAAAAAAAACCACATTATTAACCAGTGACTGAGAGCCAAGAAAACAATGTTGCCAGCATATTTATTCTGAATGCCTTGTTCAGAATGCAAATTGCAAATATATCTAATTCCACCCGGCTCTTTGGGGAACCATGCTGAAGACCTCTTACAACCAGCGGAGCCAAAAAAGCCACCTAGTGGTGGGGGCCTGCTCACTGGCCAGGGGCTGCCTAACACTGGGCAGGGCTAGGTTCTCCCCAGTCAGGAGGACTCCTCATGCCCAAGGGATCACTCCCAGAGCCCTGCTACCTCTCACACCTCCCGCTGGAGAGCAACACTCCTCCATCCCATGCTCTGCCTTTGCCTTGAGAGCAGCCATCTGGCCATAGTCAGCGGCACCATCCTGGAAATCTCCCTGAAAACAGAGGCGATTTCCCCATGAGATGAGAAAGCCAGACCACTGGACAGCCTCCATCAATGGATGTCAGAACTGGCCCCTGAGTACGTGAAAGTCTAAGCCAATTTAAGTTATAAAAACCAAGCGAACTTTCCAGTAGGTTGGGCACGTCCACAGAGTGGAAAAGGGGCCTTAATTAGACTGCCTTTGCTCATTAAATAGATAAGATCTTAGTGGAGACAAGCTATGTTTTGTCTTGAGGAAAAAAGAAATATAAATCCATCT
The DNA here is from genome assembly GCA_004027185.1 of Glis glis. Classification (NCBI taxonomy): domain Eukaryota; kingdom Metazoa; phylum Chordata; class Mammalia; order Rodentia; family Gliridae; genus Glis; species Glis glis. The sequence goes on from PVJS01016785.1 coordinate 11,818, forward strand.
GGCTCCACATTTTACAGTAGTCGTCAGTAGCTTGAGGCCATGTGAAATGCCCAGAGTTTTCATCTTCCCAATCTCGGGGTGGGCCAGAAGCGAGACATCAACACCGCACTCTGAAGCTGGCAGCATGGTGATGTATTGGAGCATTCCTGTCTCTGCAGAGCCCTGGAGTCAAACAGTCATAGCACATGGACTAGATGAGATGCTAAAGCATAAAAAGCCAAAGAAAGAATTATCACAGAAATGCCTCTTATTGGACAGTCAAAGAAAGAAAGATTGGCACTTTCATGGCTCAGCTGATCCCTTGCCCAGGCCAGAAAGGACTAGTTCTTTCTGGCACAAGTGTCTGAGTGTCCTATGACTACCAAAGGAGGCCATCACTAACGCACAGTAGAGAGTCAGCATTAATGAGAACCTATTGTGGAGGCAAAAGAGTTCTAACACTCTGGGAGCCCTTCATTGTTGTGAAACAAGAGTCCCCTGGAAGAAATACTGCTTTCTACTGAATGTGTACCACAGTGTAAGGCCCATATCAGGACTCGGAGGAAGAGCCAACTGCGTGAAAGTCAGAAGAGTTTCTGTGTGAAATTACCCTCAGTCTTGGACCGCTTTTCTTTCCTCTCTGTCCTTATTCCTCAGGGGATTTCATTCATCCAAAGGTTTTTAAAATCTCCTGAAATCTATTTCTACATCTATAGCTCCATGATAACCTTCTTCTTTGAACTCTAAATTTTAAATCCAACTGCCAGCGCGACACCTCAAACAACATATCCCAAAACAGGCTGGATTTTTTTTTTTTTTTTGCGGTACTGGGGATTGAACCCAGGGGCATTCTACCTCCAAGCTACACCCCCAGCCCTATTTTTTATTCTTTATCTTGAAACAGGGTCTCACTAAGTTGCAGAGGGCCTCACTAAGTAGCTGAGGCTGGCCACGAACCCAGATCCTCCTGTCTCAGCCTCCCAAGTACTGGGATTACAAGAGTATGCCACCACGCCCAGCTCCAAAACAGGCTTTTGATCAATCTATTTGTACACTGGCGTGAGATATTTCTGGATTCATTTATTAATTCCAATATTTGTCCCTGTTAGTTATTTACCATTTTCTATAGATAAGATAATGCTTCTGTAAATAAAGATATTTCTATTTCACTCCATTTCACTCTATTTCACTGTCTTTAATTTCTTTTTCTTGCTTTATCTCACTGGCTAGGATCTCTAATTCAGTATTGAACACAAGTGATGAGAATAGATGTCCTTGTTTTGTTCCTGGTCTTAGAGAAAAAGTATTCAGTCTTTAATGATTAAGTATAATCATTTATAGTTTTTTATAAATGTCCTTTATCAAGTTGAGATGGTTCCCTTCTATTCCTAGTTTTGGGGGAATTTTGTTCATGAATAGGTATTGAAATTTTATGAAATGCTTTTCCTGTGTTTATTGAAATGATCATATGGTTTTCTTCTTTGTTTTTGTAATATAGTGGGTTAAAATGATTAATTTTTATTGGTAAACTAAGCTTATATCCGCAAGACAAATCTCAATTGGTCATAATATATAATATTTTATATATGTCTGAATTAAATTTCCTTATATTTAATAAAGGATTTTTCTGTTTGTGTTCAGAGGGATATTAGTCTTTATGTTTCCATTTTTGTCAGGTTTTAGTATCAGGCTGAAGTTTGTTAGTTGTGTGTGTGTGTGTGTGTGTGTGTGTGTGTGTTTGTGTGTTTGTTTTTGTTTTTTCTTAGCTGTTTTTCTTTTGTTTTCAACAGTTTAACTATGATGTATATTGGCATGGGCGTTTGCTGATCTTCAATCTGATATTAATATTTGCTAACACATTTGGGAACTTTTGGGCAATTCTCAAAGTATTTTTCTGTTTTATTCACTCTATCTTATCCTTCTAGGCCTCCAATTACCCATACATTAGACTTACTATTATCCCAGAAGTAGATGAATCTCTGTTCAGTTTTTTATACCTTTTTTCTCTCTTTTCTTCATATTAAAACATTTCCATTGGTTTCTCTTCCAGCTCACTGATTCTTTCTTCTACAGTCTCCAATCTGCTATTAATATAATCCAAGGGATTTTTAAATTTTAGATATTTGTGCTTCCCAACTTAAAATCTCCATTTGGTTTATGTTTATAGTTTTCATCAGTTTCCTCATTAAGTCCCTCTTTTCCTTTAAGTTTTTGAACATATTCAGTAGCAATTTTTAAATATTTGTCCACTAATTACATCACATTTCACTGCTTTTTTCTATGTCCCAATTTTTTTTGTTATTGTATTTCCGATACTATCAGTATCTTATAGGAGTCTAAATAATGTTGTCATCTTTGAAAGGGCATTTCTGGTTGGTCTAGGAGATCCTTAAATCATTTATGGGTCCTCTTAATCCTGTTGAGTATGATTTATTCTTGTTAAGACTGATCTAGTTTTGTTTTATTTTTAATTTTTTCTTATTCCCAGGGTATGACTGTTACTCCAGAGCATGATCCTTATTCCTAAAACAAAACAAAACAAAAAAATCCTTCTAGGCTGTTAACTGAATGTTTGAGATGCTCATTTGAGAAGTTCCTTTCTGGCTTGACCATTTCCCAGTTCTTTGGGACCTCTGATATTTCTATTCAGCTCTCAGACCCAGAGCAGACACTCTTTCAGGCTTTGTGGAGTCTCAGCTCATATAAAAACAACCCACCCCTCAACCAAGGATCCATAAGGACTCCCATTTAAATTTCTGAACAATTTTTTTTCTAATGCTCTACCACATAGCGGCTTCAAACTCTGATTTCGGCTTCATTTGTCAATTTTGATTTGCTATGTTTTATTGAACAAATAACAACAAACAGTTAATGATGCTTATTCATGGAAAATAAAGGTTTCTGAACAACAAAGTAGATCTGTAAGACTGGAAGTTTCCATTGTCTGGTATCTCCCTGGATGTGCTATAGCCCTTGATACAGAAAAGTAACTTCTAATGATCTTAGGACAATTATAAAGATAAAGTTGATAGTTAAAACTCTAGCCTTGCCAAATAATTTCTGCCTGAAGAAGCAAATTGAATGAGTTTTTTGTACCTGTTGGTATGTGAACATCATTTTGGGGGCCCCACATTTTCTCTGTTCTAGCTAATTGTTTGATCAGACAGCTTGGCTAAGAGGCTAATGCTACTTAAGATCTTTGATTCTTTGCCAAGCCAGTTTAAAATTTGAGGCATCTGATACATTTTGATACTAGTGTAGATTGAGAAGAGGGCAAGAGCAGAAACTTGAAGGAAATTGAAATCATTTAGGTTGAAGATTATGTTTTGTTCTTTTTGTTCTTGTTGTTTTGGGAAACATACTTTATCTTTGCCTTTCTTTATAAAATGCAGAGGAAAGATCCATATAGTGCTTACACAAAGTTGAAACAAGGTACTCCTTCCCTTATATAAGAATAATGATGTGTGCAGAATGTGCTATTTCATTAAATCTCAAGCCATTTGATTATGACTTATCATTATTTTTGGCACCTCAATCAAACTATGACATGATATCAATAACTATGTGAGACACCCGAAATCAGTTGCAACATTACTTCTTTAAAATTTCTTCTACCCTATTCCTGTGGATATATTTCTCCTGCCTTTTGTAGCATTATTTAGCATGTGGTACACAAACTGTTGCACAAACTCAGCAACAAAATGAGCACAGCTTCATCTACTTGCAGCTAACTTCCTTTATTAGGTCTTTTAAAGCCTGGTTACTCAAAGTGTTGTTGGGACCTGCAGCATTGACATCACCTGGGAGCTGCTTACAAATGAAGAATCTTGGGCTGTCCCTTACCACCACCAGTTAAATTTAACAGGATTCCTGTGTGATTTGATTTGTTTACACATTAAATTTTGAGCAGCACTTTCTTTTCTCTTCTTTTCTTTCTTTCTTCCTTTTTTCTTTTTTTTTTTTTGTGTGTGTGTATATGGGGGTGGGTACTGGGGATTGAAACCAGGGGCGCTCTGCCTCTGAGCTACACCCTCAGCCTTATTCCATTTTTTTAAAATTTTGCAACAGAGTCTCACTAAATTACTGTGCACCGGCCTTGAACCTGCAATCCTCCTGTGTCAGCCTTCCATGTACTGGCATTACAGCCTTGCGCCACTGCACCCGTTCAATAGCATTTTCATAAAGTACTTGGTTGTTTTGCAAGAAAATATGGGATTTACTTCACTAATACTAGTCTTATCTATATCTGATCTTTTTGTTGTTTCCATGCCAAAGTATAGTATAATCTTTTTGAAACATCATAAATGTCAATTAAACTCAACAGGCATAGCATCAAAATGCATATAACTTCATAATTAGTGTGACAATAGGAGCACCTAAGACAGGTTTTCACATGCATACACAGAGACAACTCTGTCAGGACTGCTCCGTGGCTGACAGTAACTGTGCAATGTCATTATATCATAGATTCTAAATGGGGAAAATAAGGGAAAGGTGAATCCTAAAATTGATGGAATCAACGAAGGGATCTAATTCTTGATCTAGACTTGGGGATTTCTGGCATCAGGAATCAAAGGGATTAGTTACAACAAGTGCAATCCAAGCATTCAATCCAGACCTTGCCTATGTGACCTACCTACCAAAAGAGTCCCTATTCTAATTTTCCCTGACTGGTTCTGGAAACTGGAGTCCCTTCGTGTTAATGACACCATGTGCTTTGTAAGTGCTGGTTGAACTTGACAGGAGGCTGAGGACACCACCTTAGCTAAGAACGGGGCTTTCGGCCTCCAACCCTCCTGTAATCAGTCAAGGTTTCTGTGGCTCGTGAAAGGCATTTTCTTTGCTTTGCTGCATACCAGTGTTGTGAGCACACTCACATTTCCCTCCCAATCGGAAAATGCATTTGCCAAAAAAGACTTCGACTGGATTAATTAAAATTGACATACTCCTCACCTTGATTATTTAGCATCAAAAAGCTTATAAGTCAGGGGGCCATGAATCAGCGAACCCCTCAACAATTTTTCATCCAATTTTCCCTAACTGGGTTCAGAGATGGGAGCTCCTTGGGGTCGGTGACACCATGCTCTTCTGTCCTTGGTAAGTGCTGGCTGAGCATTCTGGGAAGGGGGAGGGGTGTGTGAATAATCCGGAAATCCTGGGATCCTGCAGCACCCGCCACGTTCCCCAGCTTTCCTCCCCTGGTTCAACTCCAGCAGGAGGATATGGTTTCTCTGTGTTGGTTGTTTCACCATTTTATGGCATGTGATAAAAAGTTTACTTGTTGGTTATCTGTGCTGACCACACTGATGAGACTTTATAAATTCTGAATGTCACAGCTGGGATCAATTTAACTCACCCTGTATTAACTCCAAATCCAAATGACTATGAATCGAATGCCAGTCAACATGAATGCTATGAGTAACTGTGTTTGTTAATAAAAACTGGCTTTCTTAGGACATCTTTTATAGTTTTCACTCTATTCCCAATAGATGCTCACTCCCTCTTTATCCCCCTGTGCTCAAGCAGTGTAGAACTTGGAAAATTCTTCTGGGTTTCCATGGGAAGTGGACCACACTTCAGCTAGCTGTACAACATGGCCTGGCTTGACTAGCTACAGCCCACATGTTTCTTGGTGTGCAAATATGATATTGCTCAAACTCGGGGGTAATGGATGTTTGAAAATTGGCACCAGAATCCAATATCTGAAACTCTGGCTACTGGGCATGCAGTTGCTACAGAGAGTATTTCTAACACAACAACTATGAACTTGTTCCCTTCCACATGCTGAGCTATTGATCAGATTAACAATGGTGCTGTTGAATCTTCTGTCTGTCACTGTAATGTGGGCAGGTTCCTTCAGACATGTGTGTGACAGAAACTGCCCAGAGTTTCATGGAGAACGTGCTCTGTGCAATAACAAGGCCATGCTAACTGTTCCCTTTCCATAGTGCAGACCCCAGGAACAGAGAACCATGAACTTTGTAACAGTTACAGATGACTGCCATTGGGGCTTAAAATTTCATGTCATCTTGGACGTCCTGGTCAGAGGTGACTTTTCCACAACTCAAAACCCTAGCATGCATTCTCTGCCCCTCACAGAACAAAGTACTTGAGACCACTGGCTGATCCTCTCTCTCTCTCTCTCTCTCTCTCTCTCTCTCTCTCTCTCTCTCACTAAACATTAGGCCCCTTTAAGAGTTGAGACTGTGTCTTGTTCATCATTTCCCCCAGTGCCCAGCACAGGGCCTGCACAAAGTAGATGCTTTATTGTATTTATTGAAGGTAGTTAAAAACACAATGTGCTGATATGGAATGACCTAGAAGCAGGCAACCTGAAGATCAGTAGAAGATTACTATTCAAGACCAGTTAACAAAATTCCTCTGTTTTCCTGGAATCATTCACCTCTAATCCTAAAATCCTCCTGTTCCTTAAATATCTACAGAGACAGATAATGGAAATGGGAATGGAGGGGTGTTACTGGTTAATATGAAAGATTGACTGCTTCTGGAATGGTGTTATTTGGGCCCTCAAAGGAAGATGAAATCTGAAGATCCCAAACAGAAGGAAGAATGAGTAGAATGGGCTACAAAAAGCAGCAGTGAGTCTTCTGTCTCTAGAAGTGTCCCATTAGAGGCAGGAGTATGCAGGATCTGGCTCTTACTTTCTCATGAGAGCCATGAGCATCTCTTCTCAACTACATTCAGGGATGTTGTATTGATATCTTGAACTCAGTCATGGCAGGACTATGTATACCATGGAAGCTGGCAAAGTACAAACAGGATTTTTACATTTCCTCTAGAGAGCCAGTTGTTAAACCTTTGCCAGCACACCACCGATTAAAGAGTAAATGACCAGTATTCAGGGAATTTGTACATCAGATCCTGCACTGAAACACTGCTTGGCAAGATAACCTTTAAGGCCCTTCCAGTACCAAGGTTTTAAAACATCTCTAGTCCCACCTGAGAGGGAGGCCCCAAGCCCAGGATCATGGCTGTGGGCATCACCATCAGGCCCCAGGCCTGGCTGCCTCACCCACTGAAACTCTCTCGTGGACTTAGCTAGAGGTCTGGGTTCCCAGCATCAACATCGTCATCACCACCAGATCCCAGCTCAATAAATACAGCATCAGCATCTGGCAGGCCATCCCGCCCGGAACTGGCACACACCTTGGTATTATTTCCTGACCTGGGGCATGAGAGCTTCCCCAAAGCTCCCCTGAGGATGTGGAGCAGCCCTGGATTCCCCATGCCATGCACTATAAATACTTAATGATTTGGGATTACAAAGTCTCCAGCCGTGGAGGCACGTGGGGCCACCAGGAGGGAAAGATGGGAACTGGAGTCAGAAGAGGCACAGATGGAGACAATTAGCAGTTGTCACAAAACAAAACTGCAACGACAGCGGCACTTGCTGCCTGGGGGACCCTTGGCCTCTTCCCATGAACACAAAATTATCTGGCGTCAGTTTTCTTGGTGCGGAGAGCTCCAACAGCCCTGGAGGAATGACTGTCCCCTGTGCAGCCCTGGCTACTTGCTTCCTTCTTTCCGTGGTGCACAGCCCAGGCCTGGCATGAAGACGTTCAAAACACATTTGCTGAGCAAGTAAACAAATACGACAAGCACCGGAGCACTGCCTTGGCTCTCAATTCCATCCCCACTTGAGATCCCAAGCAAGCCCGTCTCCTCCAGAGGCCTTCCCAAACCCAGGCACCAAATATGTCGCCACCCAGGGCATCACTGACCCCCACATATCTCCTTTCCTTTCGCAGGAGCCCCCCGATACTAGTCAGCAGGGATGACCCTCTACCTGGGCTTATCATGTTTCTTCGGGGAGGTCATGAGCTCCGTGAGAGCAGGGCCCGCACTTTGTCTTTCTCCAACGCCCTTGCATGGCGTCTGAGCCAGGACTGTTGTATGGGCCCATGGTACCATGACGGTTGGTCACTGGCCAGGACCTCTATTCATTGGGTCACGCTCAGCTCTAGGAGAGATTTTTGCCCTCCCTCCTCAATTGCATCTCCTGGGTGATTTTGGAAGAGGTGCCTGTTCTTCCCTTTGGCACTGGGTTGCAGAATGGATTCCATGCCAGTGTCATCTCCCCAGAGGTTGACAGAGGTGGCAGTCACATCCCTAATGAGGAAGCAGCATGCCACAAGATCCAAGTTGGCCCTGCCTCTTATCTTGCTCTTGGAGAGTAAATTAGATTGGGGAAGATAAAGTGCTAAGCAAGGTGTCCCCATAGAACAGCAGCATAGAAAGGACCTGGCCTTCCCCAATTCTGACTCGGTCTCAGAAAAGTAGCTCAAACTCTGGGAGGGATGTGTGTTTTCTCCTTGTTACTGAGAGAATCCAGAAGTCACATAGGGAATGTGCCAGGAATTTGCCAATTTAGGATTTAAATTACATTTTAAATTCCTTTTAGTGCTCACAGTGTTTCTGCAGATTCTAAAACCAAGCAAACAAGATGTTTGTTATTTCACTGTAGCAAGAAGAAGATCTAACTCTCTCACTTCCTTACATTAAGAATCTAAATCCAGCCGGAGATGGCGGCCCACACCTGTAATCCCAGTACTTGGGATGTTGAGATAAAATCACAGGTTTGAGGCAACTTACCAATACCTTGTTTTAAAATAAAAAAAGAAAGTTCTGGGGTGTATCTTGAAGGCAGAATACCCCTGGGTTCCACACCGAATACAAAAAAAAAAAGCAAAACAAAAAACAAAACCCAGAAGAATTGGTGTTCGTTGTGGATTCCAAACTTGGCACCATGAGAACTGACTTGCTTGTTCAAATAAAATCTCTTTATTAGATCATCTTTACATCTACACGTCTGTCTGGAGCTCAGGCTGCATAACACAGGACCTCGGATTAGGTGACTGAACAACAGACATGTATTTTCTGTTATGGAGGCTGAAGTCCGAGATGAGAAAGCCAGTGTGGTCATGGAGAGGGCTCCTCCTGGCTCGTAGATGGCTGCCTTCTGTGTACCCACAAGGCCTTTCCTCAGTGTGCACACGTGGAAGGAGGGAAGAGAAGGAGAGAGACAAATCTTCTTTTTATAGGACCACCATCCTATTGAGTTAAGACCCCACCCATTAAACCTCCTTTAGTCTTAATTATATCTTGAAAACCCTATCTCCAGATATAATCATGTCAGGGGTTAGGGCATTTGGAAGGCGCCGTAATTCAGCCCATGGCCATATCCATGATGAGTTTCACTACACCTCAAGTTAAGAAGTTCTTCCAAGGCCGGGCGTGGTGGCGCACGCTTATAATCCCAGTACTTGGGAGGCGGAGACCGGAGGATCTGGGTTCGCGGCCAGCCTCAGCTACTTAGTGAGGCCCTCCGCAACTTCATGAGACCTGGTTTCAAAATAAAGTATAAAAAATAGGGCCGGGGGTGTAGCTCGGAGGTAGAACGCCCCTGGGTTCAATCCCCGGTACCACAGAAAAAAAAAAGTTCTTCCAGCCCATGCATCTTTTTTGAGGGAGGATGTCTGTGATTAGATGGCACCACCCACCTTCTTACAAGAAACCTGTAAAAATAATCTCCATCCACAACCTTTCATCTTCTCATTGCTCAGATCTGTCCCGCCCCCTGCAATCACCATCAAACCGCAGAGATAATTACCCTTTGGAGGCAGTCCTCCCACATAACCTGAAGCCATTGCCATTTGTCACAACAGATCATTTCTTGAACTCTGACAGCCATCCCTGGGAGCGGGAAGAATGCTCATTTTCCTCACCTGCCAGAGCTTCAGAAAGAACTCAACTCAAAACCCAAGCTATTGAAGCAGGAGACACTGGAGGAGGCACCCAGCCTATCAATGTCTCCACGCCGGCCTCTCCTCACCCTCCCATCCTATTGACTGCGTGAGAACAGGGGCTGGGAGGTTTGTGATCCAAAACCATTAAGTATTCATGGGGCTGGCAACCGCAAATAGATAAGAAATTGGATCTCTCTCTCTTTCAAATTAGTATAATGACATTATCTGGGAAATGATGATAAAAAGAGTTCCAAATATTGGCTTGAATTTCGTTCCCACTATTCCACTCAGGCCCTTCTCTCTCTTTCACAATGCTCCTGTCCTAGTGGTGGCTTGGAACCCTGTGTTCAGTGGCATGTTCCCAAGAATGAGAGAGGCCAAAGTCAACTTTGACTTTCTACGTCGATTCTGTTTTGGAGTACTTTGTCATCAATCCCTGAGCATTCTGGAGTTCACCTCCTCGAACTCTCGGGGATATGCCTCTCTTCTTCATGCATCCACACCTTCTCTAGTGCAGGCTACAGCGACTCTCACCTGGGGCACACACCTGCCCCCCTATTAGGTGTTTGTGCCTGCCAGTTCTCTTTTCTAATCCATCCTCCACACAGAAGCCTGAGTCATCCTTCTAAGTCACCAAGCTTCCTGCATGAAGCCTTTTAGTGGCTCCCCATGGCCCTAGGGATACACCTCCCCAGTGAAGTATGGCAGACAAGCCCTTGTGTGAACCGGTCACCTTGCTAACTGATGATGTCGTCATGGACCAGGCCTCCAGGGGATGCTGAAAAAGATGATCAAGCCACATAAGATGTCACACGGAGGTTAGTCTTTACGCCACTTTAATCCTAATCCTTCAGGGAACAGGAATCACACAGGTAGAAGAGAGCTAAACAGAAACAACTTGCAGGCCCTTGTCTCTAGGCAGAACTATCTGAACTACCGGCGAGAAGGGCTGACTTGTCCTGTAGACCTCCCCTTCCACTGGGTTTGACTTCAAAGGAGTTCCTTTGCTAAACAGTGTCTTAGATAAAGAGCAAAAATACCCCACAGGAAGTTATGCCCATTTAAATTCACACTAATAGCCGGGCATGGTGGCGCACGCTTGTAATCCCAGTACTTTGGGAGGCGGAGACCAGAGGATCTGGGTTCGCGGCCAGATTCAGCTCTCTCTCTCTCTCTCTCTCTCTCACTCCCTGTCTCTCTTTCTCTCTACCTAGTGAGGCCCTCTGCAACTTCGTGAGACCCGGTTTCAAAATAAAGTATAAAAAAATAGGGCTGGGGGTGTAGCACGGAGGTAGAAAGCCCCTGGGTTCAATCCCCAGTACCGCAAAAATAAATAAATAAATAAATAAATAAATAAATAAATAAATAAGTAAATAAATTCACACTAATGATCCAGACTGAGAAACTTCTTAAATTACCTGGCTTTCCTTTATATCGAGATAAACTGAAAGCAGCCTCACAGAAGAACATTTTAAATGAATCACTCTCAAAACAAATTCTCCTCTCTCTTCAGAATAACCCCATTCCATTCATATGTGATTACAGTTGTCATTTTTGCACAACACAAGAATGATTTTGACAGTTATGCTGATCCAGGGAGAGGAAGAGGGACAAGTCGAGCAGGACAGATTAGTTCTGGAAAATTAGGCATTTGCTGGGTCACCCTGGAGTTTTCAGCTTTGAATTTGGCCTCCCAGAGCATTAAGTAGGCCTGAAATTCTAAAATAAGAACCATTATAGTGAGCTGCCAAACAGATAGGAGCTGTGTGGAGCTCGAAGGTTGCAAGCAATGCAGAGGCAGCAAACCATGGCTGCACCTCCGTATCTTGGACATAGAAGTCAGCATGGAACCTGGCACTCCCGGCTCCCTTCCCAGGAAACCTATCTTTTCACTGACCCTGCTGTGAGGAACACAGAGCCAGCCAATGCCTTAAATGAGGACACTCCACGTGCAGCCTGTCTCCCCACTCATTCTCCATTCTCCTGAACAAACCATGCCCCGGAAGCTACCTGGAGAACCCATGCTCAGCACAGCGGGTCTTTGACCATCATTTAGCTGACCACAGAACTGTCCATTTCTCCAAAAGGAAAATCCACGTGCCTCTGACCGGAGTTTCACGCCAGAAGGTCAGAGTTCGTACCAGAAGTTCAGGGTCAATACCAGAAGAGAAGGGCATACCACCCTGGCACGCTGGGTGCTCAATTCTCAAAGTGGAGAAAGGGTTTTTTTTTTTCTTAATTAGAAAGAGCAACATAAGATTTTTTTTTTAAATTAGAAAGAGCATGGTGGCACACATCTGTAATCCCAGTACTTGGTTTTTTGTTTGGTTAGTTTTGGTTTTGGGGTGTGTGTGTGTGCGTGTGTGTGTGTTACTGGGGATTGAACCCAGGGGCATTCTACCTCTGAGCTACACCCCAACCCCTGTTTTTTATTCTTTATTTTGAAACAGGGTCTCACTAAGTTGCAGAGGGCCTCACTAAGTAGCTGAGGCTGGCCGCAAACCTGCGATCCTTCTGTCTCAGCCTTCCAAGTACTGGGATTACAAGTGTGTGCCACCATGCCCGGCTTAGTACTTGGGATTTTGAGACAGGAGGATCACAGATTTGAGGACAGTCTCAGCAAGTAGTGAGACTGTCATCAACCTAGCAAGACCCTGTTTCAAAATAAAAATAAGTGCCGGGCGTGGTGGCGCACACTTGTAATCCCAGTACTTTGGGAGGCAGAGACCAGAGGATCCGGGTTCACGGCCAGCCTCAGCTCTCTCTCTCTCTCTCTCACTCTCTCTCTCTCTCTCTCTCTACCTAGTGAGGCCCTCCTCAACTTCGTGAGACCCGATTTCAAAATAAAGTATAAAAAAATAGGGCCGGGGGTGTAGCGCAGAGGTAGAACACCCCTGGGTTCAATCCCCGGTACTGCAAAATAAATAAATAAATAAATAAATAAATAAATAAATAAATAAATAAAAATAAAATAGGGCTGGGGGTGGAAGGAGAGAGACAGACGACAGAGAAAGAAAGAGAAAGAGCAGCACAAGAAACCATTCAAAGAGGCCTCCTGGGACTGTCGCAGGGGGAAGGGTTGATTCCATGAAGGGTCTGGAGGAGTTCTCAGTGGGGACCCAACTCAGCACTGGTGGGGTCCTTGGCTGATGTAGGGAAAAGCATTTCAGTGTCAGCCAGTCAGAGACAGAGACAGAGATTTATTTAGGAAAGCAAGAAATACATCCTCAAGGGAGAATGCGGGGCATCTCCAGACTGAGAGATGCATTTGGGGGGCCCATGGCTCTTCTTTTATCAGAGGCTTTCATAAGGGATGGGAGTGTTAGGTTTTGGGGAGGGTGATGGTTCAGACATGGAGACAGACCAAGGGTCCAAGCAGGGGGAGTTTATTAAGTGACGTAGGGATAGGGATGGGGACGGGAATGGGATAAGAGATGCAGGAATGTGCTCTGAAGAGAACTTCAGTCCACCCTGTTAGGCGAGTGTAGCCTTTATAGGAAAGTATTGGGACAAGGTCAACAGCTATGCAGGGAGAGCGAGGGGTAAGGGGAAGCGGATGTTATTATGGGAACGTTCCAAAGTTAGGGAACAGAAAACATCCTAAGGTATGTGGACAGTGGACAGGGTGGTCATCAAGGCCACGACAGTCTGTGGGCAGAGTGTCCCTGACAAGGTTGTGGCAGGCCCAGATGGATCAAGCATGAGAGGGTGGGAGAAGGGGTCTGCATTACATTTTCCTACATGTAGGAGGAGGCACGTGAGGATGACATCAGTCCAGTTGTCATAAGATGCTTAAGGGTATTTGGGTCATCTTCTGGTCTTGACTGGGGCCTTCACTGGCTTACCAATAGGTGTCTCCTTTATTTCAACTGTTCACTATTCAGAGACAACCATTCACTATTCAGGGATGGCTTACAGTGCCCAAGGAGATTGCTCTTTTGGGTGACCTCTGTCCTCTAACAGCTATCTCTTCTGCTTAATTATTTCTGGGTTGGATAATTAAGGCATTTTGCAAGTGAGTGAATTTCCAGTTATGATGTTCAGCCAGCATTCTGGATCTTTTGTGTGGTTTCTGTTATTTGATCAACAGATACTTTTTTGACGAGAGTCAACAGTGCCCGGGGTAATTAGTAAAGACTTGTAAATTCCTCTCATGTTTGGGACTATCAGGCCTGGCTGGTGAGGAGGGTTGGAGGGTGATAGGCCTAACTTAAGGAGTAAGGTTATTTGGAACTTTGCCACAGGCTTCTGCGACAGACCAGCTCAGCCGGGAAACTGAGACCGACGGGACAGGGGTCTTGGGATGGTGGGCAAGGAGTCGGCGATGGGTGACAAACAGACACAGACAACTCAAGGAAGTTGCATCTGAGTGTATTTTGCAAAACTTCAGGCAAGGATTTTATACACAATGATTAAGGAAACAGAATACATCATCAGCTGATCATTGTTTATGCCTACAATTTATACAATCTTAATGATTTCTTAATAATTTCTAAAAAGTAACAATGCAAAGCTATAAGAGCAAATAAATGTCAGAGCATATGTCTTGTTTGGCATAATGTCGTGGGCACGTCAGAGCATACGTCTTGTTTTGCATAATGCTGTGGGCAGCTGCCAAACGCGGTTTTTGTACCTAAACTATTTATAATGGGAAATTGAGGTTGTGGCTACAGGGCAAGAGTTTAATGTTTAACCTAGTACCTGTTATTGCTTTCTTACTTTAAACTTCTATAATTCTCTTTGTTCCAAATTTCTAAATCTCTTTCAAACCATCCCTAAAATCATTTCTATGAAGTTTCCATAAAAAGTTCTTCCTGTTGTAACCTATCCACAACTGTTCTTAAGCCCCCTTTGCCCTTCTGAGCTAATTCAAGCAAGAGCGAGGGAGCATTCGGGGCCAAAGTAACATTTCTGGGAAAGACCCGTCTATTTTTCTTATAAGGCACAGTTAATGATTTTGAACAAAACACTGCGCTCACTGAGCCATACCTGTTAAAGATTAAGAGAATACAAGAAGTTTACAGCAAAGAGAGAACAGCCAAGAAAACAGAAGATCTTGCCAGGCCACCTTTTTCTACGGGCATACTTCCTTGAAGCTTTTGCCACGTCGCGCGTATTCACACAGACTCCGTAGGAGGCAAGGCCGTGGCATTTACAGCAAAGAGAGAATAGCCAAGAAAACAGAGGATTTTGCCAGGCCACCTTTTCTACGGGCATACTTCCTTGAAGGTTTTGCCATGTCGTGCGTGTAGGTTCACGCAGACTCCGTAGGAGGCAAGGCCGTGGCAGGCTTCCATATTAAAGTTACATTTTCCCTGTTCTTCCTTGATGTCTCCTTCCTACATATTTCTTTTATTTCTTCTATCCTACCTCAGGACTACAGCAGAGACAGGAGGGAGGCAGCCAAGTCTGCATGTCTGAGGGAATTGGCTGGGCATGAACAAGAGCACCCTGTAGTCCAGACAAGCCCCACAGGAGTGGAAAGGCCACCCTGCAGAAAGGTGACCGTGGCCTGCCTCCCTAAACTCTCAGCACCCTGCCACATTCTACGTGAGTCATTCGTTCCTTAGTGCAAGCCCAGTGCTTCCCCGAGTCTGGGGTAAGCACAAATACCCCTGGCAGAGGCGGGAGGTTCATCCACTGGGTTCCCAGCAGGTGCCTTCATATCATGAATGTCTGGGGTCTGGCTACCTGTAGCAGTCACTGATGGTACCTTGTCGACTCCCCCTCTACTCCCCATTCTCATGTCAACCCTATGGCTTCTGACTGCAAACCCAAAGGTCTTTGCCTGAACTTTTTCTCTAGCCAGTGGGGCCTGCTCAGCCTGTGCAGAGAGCAAGCAAGAAGTACCGAGGAATTAAAACCCCTACCACTGGGAGCAGCCCTGAACCTGTGATGGTTGGGGAGTTGAGGGATCAGGACCCCACCGCCCTCTCTCTTGGTTGTGATAACTGAGTGCATTCTGTCCTGTTCCCCAGTGTTCTCAGTCTGATGCATCCTCAGTTGCCACAGAATTAAGCTGCTGGATTGCATACCCTTTATTGACTTCCTTCCTCTCCTTCTCTTCCTTTCTTACTCCTCCCCACCTCCTCAGTGTCTCTTGGGATTAGAAACCAGGAGCCCAAAATCTTACCAGGACACGAGGATGACAATGCCCTCGGAGCCCGACCAGCCCTCAGAGGCAGACAGTGAAGTGGGCTCTGTGGGGTCCTGTTTTCCAAGCCCATGCCGGCTTCTCTGAGGACTGCTGTCCACAGGTGCTGAATTCTTGGCATTCCGTGCCTGCTTTCTGCATGCAGACTTTAACCCAGGTGTTTGGCTGTGTATCCAGATCCAAGAGGTTTTTCTTTTCCTTCTTTAAGCTAGGCTGCTTTAAAAAAGGCTAAAATGAGAGATTCTGAGGCTGGATGTCCCTTCAGGTCTATTCCAGCCTTGAGTTTCTGTGAAATGATCCACGTAGCCCAAGACAGAGCTGGAAACACAATGAAATCTCCTCCCCTTCAAAGGTCACAATTTAATATTTGTTCTAATTATCGGGGACTTTATGAAAAGAGACCACAACCTAATTTTGGAGATTAACCTAGCACCAGCTGCAGCTTCCTGGCCCCAGCGTTGTGGACATAAATCCTTGTCTCCACACATACACTCATCTGGACATGGGGTGGTCTCAGGGGGCCAAGACATGCAAGATGAAATCCCACAAATCTCCATTATTAAATCTATGATATATTTCCAATCCCACCCTCCGTCTTGGTAATGATGCCTCTGACATCTCTCCAAAGTGGGAGGGAGGGAGGACAGTGGAAATGAAAAGAGGGAGAGAGGTCCCCCTGTTGTTGGTCCCACACCCAACCAGCCTCCTTTCTGCCACATTCCTGGAACATTGAAGGGGTGTCTACCCTCGAACATGGGTCTCCTCTGACAAACCCCACCCCCCAGCCCCAAGAAGGACTGTCCAAGGGACTGTCACCCACTTCACTTCCGTGGTCCCCTTTCCTCAGGCTGCCTCGAGCTAGCACAGACCTATGGGGGTGATCTGCCCACACCCAGTCTGACTCCTCTCTGCTTTCCTCTCCTCCAATGGCTGACCTTTGACCCTCTCCCCAAGCAAATGTGCAGAAAGCAGCTGGAATCCCAGGTGGGCTTCATCAGAGGACAACCAGCCCAAAGAGGGGCCGTTCAGATATCCTGCACTTGCCTAATGCCCGCTAGGGCTGATCCCCAGGCTCCTCAGGGTGTGGACTGACCCCCTTGGGAAGCTGTAAAATGAAAAGGATCCGGGGAGGCTTTAAAGCAGAAAGAGAGCTGGGTGTAATGGTGCACACCCATAATCCCAGTACTTGGGAGGCTGAGACAGGAGGATCACAGGTTTGAGACCAGCCTCAGTAACTTAGTGGGACCCTGTTTCAACATAAAAAATAAAAAGGCTGGGGGTGTAGCCCAGAGATAGAATGCCCCTGGGTTCAATCCCCGGTACCAAAAAAAGAAAAGCAGATAGGCATTTAGGGAACTGGCAGTTATTCTGAGAAACTGGAAGCCTCAGATTCCACCACTAATCTCTGTCTTTTGTGAGAAACAGCCCCGTAATCACCTTCCTGTGTACTACCCATGCCTCAAAACCCAGACAAATGCTGCCTTCTCCAGAAAGCCCTCCCTGTGCGAAAGGAGGCTTCCTGTCCTCCACACTTCTCTGAGCCTCCTTGCACGCCGCCTCACATCACCCTCCCTTGTGAGCATGCCCTGGCATCTTCAGTGTGTAACGGGTTCCTGGCCAGCAGGGCCGATCTCCCTCCCAGGTCCCAGTCCCCACTCTGGGCCTCAGCATAGAGTCTTCTTGCTGAAAAGAGTCTCAGTAAATGTTAAAGGAGGTAGGTAGGTAAAGGAACAGCTCTTCAGGTCCCTCCATGACAGGAGTGACAATGAGAGGGCATTTCATGACGCCTTCTTCCCTAACATGAAGACCAAAATGCCCCATGTACGCACAATACAGCACCGATAGAACTGGGCCCCGCCACTCTCTGCATGTACCACAGCCGGCCCACTGCTGCACATGGTAACTCCTCAGCGAAATGGAGATGAGAGGAGAAAGGGCGTGAGGAGGAGGAGGAACAGAAGGAGGAGGAGGAGAGAGTCCTTGTATCAGTCAGGATCCAGGCAAAAATAATAATAACAATAATAACCTGAAGTGCATTAGTAAAAGAGTTTAACACAAGGAGCAAGTTGCTGAGGTACTGGAAGAGCAGAAAGGTCAAACAGGGAAAGGAGAGGTAACACAGAACCTGCTCCCACTGCTGGCTGAAAGGAGGAAGGAAAGAGGCAGTATTACCAGAAGCCTAGTGCCAGGCCCACCAGTCAAGAACTGGGCCCAAAGAGAGAGAGGCTTCTGTGGAAATGGGAACTACAGTGGAGATGCAGCCATTAAGCCAGGCATTGCCATCAACAGAGAGGAGGAAACATTCCCTGGCTTCTTCCTTCCTTCCTTCCGGCCTCCAGTCTCCCACCAGTGTCTCCCCCTGGCCAGACATAGCCAGAAGCCAGAAGAGAATGGAGCCTAAGAAATGTAGTTAGAAAGGGGTGTGGTGGCACACACCTGTAATCCCAGTACTTGGGGGCTGAGACAAGAGGATCGCAGGTTTGAGGACAGCCTCGGCAACTTAGCGAGACCCTGTTTCAAAATTAAAAATTAAAAAAAGGCTGAGGGGCTAGCTCAGAGGTAGAATGTTCCATCCCCAGTACCCCCTCCCTGACCCCAAAAGAAATGTAGTTTGAGCAGTCAGCTGCACTCTACCAAGCAGGCGAAGTGGAGGGTGAAGGGCTCTGAGAGCAGCAGTCCCAGGACCAAGACTTTCTCCATTTCTCTCACAATAAGCATCTCTACCCTCTGCCAGGGTCCCGGGCTCACCCGTGCTCACATATATCTCCTTTCTTCCTGTATCCCTCCCACTCCTGTGCCAGGCCAGGCCAGGAGCAGGAGCTGCTTCCATGAGTCTATTCCAAGAGGACAGCAGGTCAGCCAGGGACGGTGGCTGGCTGGACCTGGGATGACCAGTCCCTGATCAAAGAGCCCTAGCAGGGCAAGTCTGGTCTGGCCAGCCCGGGACTGAGGACAGTGCGGTGGAGGGAATCACCTGGGCTTGGCAACAGGCCCTGGAGAGCTCAGAAGTGCCCAGCTCCCTCCGCCCACCCCACACTTTCCAGTGGGCCCATAAAGCCAGCTCCCGGGGTCATGTGGTCAGGCACTGCCCTCTAATCCATTCTGATGCAGGCACCAGAGTAGCTTGGTCCTCGAACGGGTAGAATTGGGAAGCCTGTTCTGCAGAAACACGCACACAGAGTCATGCTGGAACTCTCTGGACATTTCCCCCAAATTATCCTTAAAATGGACCCTCTGCCTCCCTACCCCGTCAAGAGTTTGGGTTGAGACCCAATGTTCTAACATTAAAAAGCCACCGCTCACCAAAACACACACTAAAATCTGGAAGCCAGTGACCAGTAATGCTGGCAACGAGCAGTCTGACATCTAAGCAGAGCGCAGGCAACATGGATGTTTATAGGATGACATGGAAGAAATCCTGTTTTGCACAGAAACAGCTGGGTATTTAAAAGCTCTGTTTATACTGAGCATCTGCCTCAGGAATTTACCATGTTAAGTAAACTCATTACCACCCACCTTGCCCAGGCTTTCATCAGAGAAATGGGAAGGGACTGGCAAGGGCAGGGAGGATGGACGGCTCAGCCCTGCTCACCCTGACCCCAGCACCCTGAGTTAGCCTGCCCCTCTTGCCGCCCCTCACTGTCTGGAGGTTTTCTGCATTAAGGTTCAGCCTTGGGTTTAGTGTCTGCCATCAGCATCTGGAGAGCCTAAGTGCTGTCCAAACCCACGGGAGATGAGACGGTTAGAAACGTGAAGCACAGTGGCCATAGCTCAGCTCACAGAGGAAGTCATCCTTGGGGTCTGGGGATAGCCAGCCACCCCATGACCAAGGCAGCAGGGTACTGAACCAGATGCAGTCCCAGATGTGCCACCCCTGCCCCTCACCAGAAAGTGACTCCAGGTGCCCTTTCCCTGGCAGGTGTCACAGCCAGCACTGGCAGGAAACAGAGTCTGGGGAGTTAATCTCTCACATCCCTGCCTACCCTATCAATGACTTTCTTCCTCCTGTTCTACCTGGAAGCATCAAAAAGAGCCCTTAAAATGCTCTAAACCCCCTGTCACAGCCTGGTTGTGCCAGGACAGTGGGGTAGGTTGTGGATGGGCCAGAGAAAGTGCCTGGAGACAGCATGGGAGGCATATGGCTTACTGGGGAGAGCTTGTGAGAGATCAGTGTCTGCTCCAAGAAGAGCTCATGGTGACAGGCTGACAGACAGCACCTCCGTCCCTCACGGGGCTTCCCCAAGCAACCTCCTGTCCCTGCTGGTGTTTTGTCCCAAGGCAGCTGGCTGGACAGGTGACACGTATCCTCTCCCCAGTGCTCTCAGTTCCCGCCTGTCCCCACTCAGAGACGGGTTTTCTACGTCAGGCTGCAGAAGCAGTGACATCATCAGCACCAGCTCGCTTAGTTTGCTTGTATGACCGGCGTCCCAAGGAGCAACTGTCCTGGCGCACAAGCAAGAAAGTAGCTTTCTGCAGCGAACACTAGCTTGCCCCAGTTCCCGTGTGCATGAGAAAGCCAGCAGCCTTCATCATAATATACATCTGGACTTTCATACCCAGGCTTGCTCTCCTTGTTCCCATAACTTGTCTAGCTTTAGGGAACAGAAAAGGGGCATTCAGGGACATAGTGCTTTACTGCCCCCCTTTTGTTAGGGGTGACACACCACCACATTCCATAAAGCCTGTGTCAGGTATCTTGGGATCAGGTGACAACAGGGAGCGAAATCTTAAGCCCTGGAGCAAACTCCCTAGTTGAAATTGCAGGTGCAGGGGTGGGTGCTCCACAGTAGGGCTTGCCACTTCATATCCTGCCTCTCAGAGAGCCCCCCATTCTGCCGGGAGGGCCCCATGTCCCACAGTGACTACAGCAAAGCAGTAATGGAAGAGGGGATGAGAAGGACCTGACCAGTCAGCGCCCTGGAAACAAGCTCCCCTTCCAGTGGGGACTGTGACCCCCGTGGTCCAGTCCCAATGGCCCGGCCAGCCTTATCTCCTGGTCCCCACACCCCTCATCTGGCCCTCGGGGAGCCTCCATCTTCAGGATGGACCCTCCGATAAGGCCCTTCTCCACCCAAAAAACCTTCACCTTCAAGGACCAGGTCAATCGCCACTCTGGGGGACTTTTCTTGGCCCCGCCCTCCCCGCCAGGACCCTGCCTTTGCCCAAACCAGAGTGATCCTCCTTCCTCTGATCTCCATGGCCACGATGGCCCTTGTCTGGAATAAAAGACAGAGAGGACCTTTGAGCACATGGCTTATCTTCCCCAAAGATGGAGAGTTCCACAGGAGCAGGGGCTGGGAGGTGTCACCAGGCCAGAGCCAGGCACATCTATATGTCACAACACAGTCACTTGAAGAAAGGCCACATCGCCTGATGGTTTTAGCAGTGCTTCATCACCAAACTGAGGAATAATTCTGCTCACACATCTGACCTGCTGGCCACAGACATAAAAGGACAGAGCCTCCTGTATCAT
This sequence comes from Glis glis, assembly GCA_004027185.1. Classification (NCBI taxonomy): domain Eukaryota; kingdom Metazoa; phylum Chordata; class Mammalia; order Rodentia; family Gliridae; genus Glis; species Glis glis. Next base: position 33,191 of record PVJS01016785.1, read on the forward strand.
TCGATACAGGTAAGAAAGTGCCAAGCCAGCCACACCAGCCCAACACACATACTGTCTCTTTCATGTGTCTACACACTCTAATAGGCTTCCAACAAGCACCAAGGTGGGACATTCTGAGAAACCCTCCTCCTGATTTGGACCAATTTAAAGGATCCCTTACCTTGCTCACTTTAGAAAACCCATAAAAATGGACAAACCAGCTGGTCTCGGTGGTGCATGCCTCTAATCCCAGTACTTGGAAACCTGCAATCCTCCTGTCTCAGTCTCCCAGGTACTAAGATTACAGACCTATGCCACCACACCCGGCTTGCATGTTTCTTAATATCCACCCATCCAAGACAAAACTGGACATTTTAAAAAGTCTATACATAACCTAAAATCTTTTTGTCTACCCTGGGTCATATATGACCCATTTGGGGGTAGCCCTGGTTTGTTCTGTCCACTTCTTGATGCTGGGAACTGAAATATTTACACTCTACTCCCGGGGACCAGGCCTGGTGGTCACAGCGCCTAGCTCTCATGCTCACAGGATGACTCCTGGGCCCTGCCAAGGAGGTTACTGTGAGTAGAATTTGCAGACACTGACAGGCGGAAAGTCAAAGCCAGGTTTTGTGTTCACTTCTGAGAGTGATCATACCCAGGGGCCCTGGGGCAGAAGCCATGGCAACAATCACGGTCAGTAAGGACCACCTGCATTCCCCGAGGCTTGGCACAGGTGCCAGGCACATTTTGTCAGCGCCCGGCACCACTCAGTGCTGAGTGATAGCTAACCTGCAAGGCTGGGGGAGAACAGGAGACCATAACAATTTTAAGTGTGATTTCCTGGGCGCCTCCTCTGGTCTGGCTGGGCTGAACACTTGGCATATAAACGCTTAACCCTCACATGGCCCTTCGGGTTCTTAATACCAAAGAGGAACTTGTCTATCAAAAGAGACCTGAGGCTCAGACTGTTGAAGGGAAGGAACAAGCCCAAAATCGCATGGCTTCTTCATGTTGGCGCAGCAGGCCAAACCCAGTCCATATGGCATCAATATCCTTAAGCCTCTACTGCTTTCCCGGACCTGAGACCAACCTTTCCCAGTCAGGCTGGTATCTTCAGGCAGATGCTACCGTCCATTTGGGGTGGCCAAAAGAGACTGCACTGTCCCAGGTCATGAGCACCAGGCCAGCAGGGGAGCGCCTGGCTTCAGAATTCCTCACCAGCTGCTCTGGGACAGTGAGCAAGCAAGATGCTGGCATGAGGCTGAGCACCGAGATAGAGAAAGAGGAGATAAAGCTTAGCCAGGGAATTATATCAGCAACCTCAGGGTGGCCCAAGAGCAAACTCTTGATACTAAAGGTCTTTTCCTTTCAAAGCAACTGAGCCCGGGAAGGTTGTCCAGGTGCCATACTCTTTGGCTGGGGCAATATGTTGACAAGCAGCTAATACGATGCCATGGGTACCTTGGAATGCTGGTCTCTTTTGTGCTGGGTCCAGGGAGTGGGCAGTGAGGGTGACTCAGAAGGGCTTTGGCCTCTCTGAGAACCTCTGGTATCCTGCGAGCCCCCATGCACTCTGCCCCGCCTGCCTGTTCATCCTCACACACCCTGTTCCTCCATACAATCTGATTTGATATATCTAGTTCTGTTTCATTGCTCTATTAAATCCAGGACTACAGTCGTTTTTACTACTACCATTTTTTAGTAAAACTCATGTCAAAATCTCTTACTTTTTCTCCTCTGTATTATTATCTTTTCACTATCATTTTCCTCATTGCAAATATAATGCATGTACTGGGTATGGTGGCACATGCCTTTAATCCCAGTACTTGGGAGGCTGAGACAAGAGGATCACAGGTTCAAGGACAACACATGGTAATTTAGTAAGACCCTGTTTCAAAGTTAAAAAGTTTGGGGGTGCATCTCGGAGGTAGAATGCCCTTGGGTTCAATCCCCACTACCAAAAACAAAAAAAAAAATCGGAGTACAAAGAACATAAAATTGCTCAAATCCAACCACCAGACATAAAGCTACAGTAACATGTCAGTATCGTTCCCTTCATTCTTTTGACAATGATGATGATGATGATGATGATGATGATGATGATTGGTACTAAAGGTTGAAACCAGGGGCATTCTACTTCTGCGCCCCTTTTTTTTTTTTTTACCCCCAGCCCTATTTTTTGTTCTTTATTTTGAAAAGGGTCTTACTAAATTGCAGAGGGCCTCACGAAGTAGCTGAGGCTGGCTGTGAACCCTGTTCCTCCTGTCTCAGCCTCCCAAGTACTGGGATTATAAGCATGTGCCACCACACCCAGCTTCTGAGCTCTTTTTTTAAAAATGTTTTTTATTTTGAAACAGGGTCTCACTAATTTGCCAAGGTTCTTGCTAAGTTGTTGAGGCTGGACTCCAACCTGAGATCCTCCTGTCTCAGCCTCCCAAATATTGGGATTACAGGTGTGTTCCACCATACCAACCTCTGATCATTTTTAGTTAAAAGAAAAGGGGGTGGTGGCACACACTTGTAATCCCAGTACTTGGGAGGCGGAGACTGGAGGATCCGGGTTCGCGGCCAGCCTCAGCTACTTAGTGAGGCCCTCCGCAACTTCATGAGACCCAGTTTCAAAATAAAGTGTAAAAAATAGGGCCGGGGTGTAGCTCGGAGGTAGAACGCCCCTGGGTTCAATCCCCAGTACCGCAAAACAAAAGAAAGAAAAGGGGGGATCATGCTATATACATCTTGTATTCTGATTTAGTACATTATGAGCATTTTCTCATGTCACTTAATGACAGGATTCTTCAAAAACATGATTTCTAATGACCACAGAGTATTCATTATATGAATGAGCCATGATTTAGTTAATTGTTACCATATTGTTGGACATTTTGGTTCTTTCCAATTTTTTCTATTAAAACAATGCTACAAAAAAAAAAACCTGCATACATAAATCTGTAGGTGAATCTCTGACTTCCTTGAATACATTCACAGACGTCGAATGGCTTGACCCCTCAGTGTTTTTCCAGGCTCTCAATAGAAGGCATTTCAGAAAACTGGCTCAGGGTGCCCCTCATCATCCGAATACCAAAGAGGCCATTTCACTGTACCCTCGGCATCACTGGACCTTATCATATTTAAAGCACTTTCTCTCATGTAATACGAAAAATGATATATTGCTTTAATGTACATTTCTAATGTTAGTGAAGTTTGGCATTTTTCCATTGCTTATTTGGCCTTTTCCTTCTTTTCTCGTTTGGTTTTCTGTCCTTTGACCATTTTTTATTGTACATTCCTATTTTTCTTATTGAACTGTAAAAAATATGGAAGATAATTTAAATATTCCTTCATATTGTCTTTTGGCTTTAGGATAGTAATTTTGACATTAACTCTTTCATTCATCTGGAATGTATCTGGATGTATGGTATATGGCAGGAATTCCCATGCTTGAATAGGAATTAGATACCCTACCCCCTCCCATACCCTAACTTGGAGCTTGAGAATCTACATTTTAAGAAGTGCTATGAGAGCCAGGCATGGTGGCTCACATTTGTAATCCCAGTACTTGGGAGGCTGAGACAAGAAGATCACAGGTTCACAGTCAGCCTCAGCAACTCAGCGAGACCTCCGCAACTTAGTGAGACGCTGTTTCAAAAATAAAAAATAGCTCTAGTAGACTTTTGGTTGAGTTCTTTGGGTCTTCTGGATTACAAAATTATGGGAAATACACACAATGGAATTCTACTCAGCAATAAAGAAGAACAAAATAACAGCATTTGCAAGAAAATGGAAAGATCTGGAGAGCATTATGTTAAGTGAGATTAGCCAATCACAAAAAATGAAGGGTCATATGTTTTCATTAATATGCGCAACTTAGG